>CM042397.1:7703980-7796480 GCA_023634145.1 Thymallus thymallus | reverse complement strand
ACACACACACACACACACACACACACACATTCTTGCGCAGGCCCCCTCATGGGGCCCACCAGTTTTTTTATGCGTTGTGGGATCCACCCTTTCCAGTGGTCCTACACTGCTGTAAAAAACAACATTAGATCTAAAAAAAAATCTCAATCATTAATATCACTTAAATTTGACAAATTTCTAAAGTTTTGTCGAAAAAGGTATTTGGCCCCTTGTGGGGACCGTTTCTAGGATTGCCGACTTGTGGGGTCCGCCCACATACACACATACATACCAAGTTTTTATATGTTAATGGGGCCCAAGGTCACTATCTGCAGCTGCTGACACCAGCCTTTATTATTACTCCCAGTTTCCTTATTTTGGACTAAAATAGTTATTTTTGTAATGAGTAATTATGTATATATGTGAAACTTTCCATCTGCCTTTACAGATTACAAGACATACGGCTTCAAAGACAGTTTTATGACAAAACTGAAATGACCAATTTTATTGTAATGAGACAGTTTATGCCACACAGTTGTCAGTAAATAAACTTTTTATGAAATGATTAAAACAAATTATTAATTTAATGTCTAGAGGTCTGTACAATCTGCACTCAGCCTGAATTGTTATGTAAACCCAGCAGTTTCTCTTATATAGGCATTGAAATTATATGTTTCATTGGACTGCATCCATAATGTCATGTTAACACAAGTTGTTCTTTCCAGTGAAGCCTCAAATTTTGAAATCATGATACAGAGATATTTAAAGAAATGAAAAATCCTTTGAAATATTTAACATATGCCCCACACACTTTCAGTGTTCAGGCCCTAAAATAAATAAAAAAAAATATTAAAATAAATAAGAATATATCAATATCCATCCAACATCCACACATCCAACATCCATCCATATATCCAACATCTGTTCAACATCCATCCATCCATATATCCAACATCTGGTCAACATCCATCCATCCAACATCTGGTCAACATCCATCCATCCATCCATCCAACATCTGTTCAACATCCATCCATCCATATATCCAACATCTATTCAAGATCCATCCATCCATCCATATATCCAACATCTATTCAAGATCCATCCATATATCCAACATCTGGTCAACATCCATCCATCCATCCAGCCATCATCTACCCTACATCCATCCAACATCCATCCATCCAACATCTACCCTACATCCATCCAACATCCATCCAGCCATCATCTACCCTACATCCATCCAACATCCATCCAGCCATCATCTACCCTACATCCATCCAACATCCATCCATCCAACATCTACCCTACATCCATCCAACATCCATCCAGCCATCATCTACCCTACATCCATCCAACATCCATCCATCCAACCTACATCCATCCAACATCTACCCTACATCCATCCAACATCCATCCATCCAACATCTACCCTACATCCATCCAACATCCATCTAGCCATCATCTACCCTACATCCATCCAACATCCATCCATCCATCCAACATCTACCCTACATCCATCCAACATCCATCCAGCCATCATCTACCCTACATCCATCCAACATTCATCCATCAAACATCTACCCTACATCCATCCAACATCCATCCAGCCATCATCTACCCTACATCCATCCAACATTCATCCATCAAACATCTACCCTACATCCATCAAACATTCATCCATCAAACATCTACCCTACATCCATCAAACATCCATCATCTATCCTACATCCATCCATCTCTCGAACATCCATCCAACATCCATCCATCAAACATCTACCCTACATCCATCCAACATCCATCCAGCCATCATCTACCCTACATCCATCCAACATTCATCCATCAAACATCTACCCTACATCCATCATCTATCCTACATCCATCCATCTCTCGAACATCCATCCAACATCCATCCATCCAACATCTACCCTACATCCATCCAACATCCATCCAACCATCATCTACCCTACATTCATCCAACATTCATCCATCAAACATCTACCCTACATCCATCAAACATCCATCATCTATCCTACATCCATCCATCTCTTGAACATCCATCCATCCATCTATCAAACATCTATTCAATATCCATCCAACATCCACACATCCAACATCCATCCTACATCCATCAAATTAAAAATTAAATTAAATAAGAACTGTGAAATGTGTATATTTGTAGGCCACTGGACAGCCATAAAACCTGAGCAAACCCCTACAACAACAACAACAACAACAACAACAACAACAAAAAGGTTACAACAGAACACAACCAAAGACAAAACATTTTAAGATCCTACCTCTAATGTTTTGGTTTTACCTCAGTTCCATTAGGTGCTTTCACACTAGACTTTTCTTCTCAGGGCTGTAATGCGATTTTTAACATAATATTTAACTGCTTTCCAGTCTCTGTTTCTGAGAGCTTGAGGTTCTGCAGTAATACAGCGCTGACACTCTTCTTTACCAGGAACTTGATTCATTACAATAAATCTCCTCAAATGTGTGTCCACTGCAGCACACTCGTCTGGGGTCCAGCTTCTTTTGACGGCCGTTTGTTTTCCTATGTAGGCAAAAACACAAAACATTGTAGGTTTTCTTTTATAAAGAAATTTTAATCTTACTTAACCCTGTAAGACCCACTGTTTCAGAATTACAACAATTGTGGTTATTCCCCAAAACCCCTTTTGTCTTTTTTTTATTGTTTGTTTGTACAACCACATCAATATGATCTGTGGGTCCTACATTTTATTCCCACCATGTAATTGGATCCAGGATTTGTATACAAAGCCCACCCTTAAGTCATGAAGTGACACATCCTACAACTTTCTGATCAAGCAACATCCCTTTGATTTACTGGACTGGATTCATCTTCAAGTAAGTAAAATGCTTGGAATATGTTTTTCTGTGTTTATTACAGTGTCTAGAAAAAGGACATATACAGTAAATGTTGAAAATATGCCCTACATTTTGTTTAGAGCTTGTTTTTATAAATGTTGCAATATTACAATGTTGGATGAGAGTGGCAGTCATAATTGCCCTGTATTTAAGAGGAACATCTTGAGGGAACTTAAATGAAAATGTTCACAACAAATTATACATGATTTAAACATTATAGCCTTTAGCTTTATATCGGATTACATATTCTATACTGTATTAGAGACTAAAGTTGAAAGATATATTGCCATATCTAAACATTATAATTTGCTATCACATTCTGCAGGACTTTCTAACAAAGAAATTCTGTTTGTGCAAATCTGCCCTTTCTTAGTCTACTGATAAACAAAATGTTCTTATCAATTTATAGTCAAAGTGCTTATTATCATTAGGCCTATAACCTTCATTTAACCAGGTCTGTCCCATTGAGATCCAAGATCTCTTTTGCAAGAGACACCTGGCCACACCTGGCCAATCCTCCAAGTTGTGCGGGATGCTCCTGGTGCTTTGTTCTGGCACAGGTGTAAATGTTCATCACTGTTAGATTTTGTTGTAAACTGGACGCTGAATGCATTCCTGTAAGGATTACAATCACAGTCTACTATAGGTGAGCCATTAGGTATAGTGTGACCGGTGAGATGTGTGAATAGGCTGCTTCAGTCCAAAGTGTGAACACGTCATAATGAGGCATGTGTGCTATTTGTATATACAATGTACATTTGTTTCAATTTTATCTTTTTCATTTCAGAATGCCACCAGCAAGGACAATGTGCACAATGTAATTGCCATTATCCAAAAAGGAGAAAGTGATGTGGACATAGATTTTGACAACACTGATGCAAGTGATGAAGAATCACATATTGATGTCTCTGTGGACAAAGAAAACCAAGAACCTACCGATTGTCCAGCTAATGTGAATATTGAGCCCGGGCAATCAAAGAAATACATCATGCCACATGACAGACGTCACTGATTTTTCTGACCAAGCTCTCACAGATGATGTCACCTCCCTCCACACACCACTGCAATACTTCCAAAAGTTTGTGTCAGAAGATTTGGTTCAAGCTCTGGCAACAAATACGAATGAGTACAGCATTCAAAATGACGAAAGATCAGTCAACACTAATACAAAAGAAATACAGGCAGCATTGGGCATGTACCTGAGGATGGAACATTACATTGTGTAAACAATTTAACCGTGCCAGAGACTGAAAAGATGGACAAACTCTGGAAACTCAGACCACGGCTTGATTCACTCAGAGAAAACTGCCTGCAGGTGGTACCAAAAGAGCACATTCCATGGACAAGATGATGATACCCTTCAACGGGAAGTTCAGCAGCATCAAGAAGTAGATGCAAGGTAATCTACGCTCATGGGGCTTTAAAGTATGGGTGAAAGCTGGAATCTCTAGCATGATGCTTGACTTTGATGTTTACCAAGGGAGCAACAATGAAGTACGAGTCAAATCTGAACTTGGATTGTCAGGTGATGTTGTAATGAAGCTTGCCTCCACATTTCCAAAGGGTCAACACAACAAGATCTAGGCAGACAACTACTTCACCTCCGTTCCACTGGTAGTGAAGCTCCTTGAGCAAGGAATCCATTATGTGGGAACAGCCAGGCAAGTGCATCTACCCAACTGTAATCTTTACATGTGAAGAGCTTGAAGAAGAAGGGCAGAGGAAGCTTTGACCACAGAATGGAGGGGAAACAACATCTGTGCTGTCAAATGGTACGACAACAGGGCGGTGACACTTGTGTCATCCTTCGCTGGACCAGAACCTGTTCAGGAGATTCAACACTGGGACAAAGCCGCCAAAACCTACATTGACGTTAGAAAGGCTTCCATTGTGGGCATCTACAATAAATACATGGGAGGTGTGGATTTGTTGGACTCATTTACAGCAAAACACAAGTATGCACTGAAATCCTGGCGGTGGTACATGTACATCTCCTGGCACACAATCACCCTTGCTGTGGTCAACCCTGGCTCCTCTACAAGCAGCACAGCCTATGCTCTCAGGATGCCAAAGAAGGAGATACTGAACATGAGAAAGTTCCAAGCACAGCTGGCTTCCTCTCTCATTACGGTAATGATCTATTTGTGCCATTTACCTTGTTTGTGATAAATCAGACTAGTATTTGAGATGTACATAAATTGATACATTTGTTCTTTATATTCTAATCTGGTGGACACAACACTGAAAACGCCAAAGAGAGGACGGCCATCTTCAATCAACAAGAGCCCAGAGACAGGAGCCCTCTGAATAGTGGAAAGAAACCCCACATGGATGATGGAAGTCCAAAGGCTCCCTCTTCTAAAAAGTCATGCAAACCACCGCCCATGGATGTGCGCATGGACCAAACTGGACATTTCCCCCTGAAGACAAAGAGAGGGCACTGCAGACATTGCAGTAAAGGGTACACCAATACCCAATGCAGCAAGTGTGATGTCCGCCTCTGTTTTTCAGAGGACAGGAACCGTTTCTGGGATTACCACTATAAGTAAAGGTGGACTTCACACTGAGCACACAGATTTCAGTGGAGAGCGAGAGAACACTGCAGACATTGCACTGTTAACAATGTAAATAAATAAAGTTATTATTTGTTGGAATAAACAACTCTTCATAATAACATGACTGAGATTATTATTCATTTTATACACTGGTTTGGTAAAAACAAAAACACTGCAAATTAATCCTTAATTATGCAGCTTGATGGGCACCTCTTCGGACCTGACGTGCTGCCCAGCTACGCAAACGCAGCTACGTGGATGTACTCTCTTGTGATTGGCCAGAGTGATCACGAGTCTCCGAATGTTTGGGTCTCGTTGCTGAAAGAGTGCATGAAGCGGTGGAAAAACCCCAGCCCCCCTGTGCTGCCAGCTTCTCAAAGCCCCGTGCTCCCTCTTTTGCCAAAACCACCATGAGAACGACTGACAACTGGCTGAAGGAAGAGCTGCAACAGGTGAACGAAAGGCAGAAAGCAACGGAGGAGTGCCTGCTCAGACGCATTCCGTTTAGTTTTGCTTTTTAACTTTATTTATAGTTAACTGTTTTGATTGCATTCTTTTTTCTTTGTGTGTTGTATTTATTAAACTGAGTGGTTTGCAGTGGCTCATTGTACTTCTGACGGCATTACATTATAATTCTGGAAAAGAAACTGCAACAGGATGCTTTTACCCTACACTCGAGTATAAACACACACTCTCTCACTTAAAGCAATTTTATTCTTTCTTGCATTTCACAAAATAATAATAATAATAAAAACAATAATAATGATAATATTTTCTATTTATAAGGCACTTTTAAAAGGTAATTTAATAAAGTCAGCTGCATGTGGAGGCTTAATGAGACTTGGATGAAGGAACACTAGCAGTTAGGAGGTATTTAAGGTGATTATAGGTTGTTCGAGTTTTTCAACTGGTCACTGTACACCTCCGTTGTTGGAGGAAATGCAAGCATTTTTCCTGAGTAACTCCATAAAGTGTTAAAGATTTTTTTTTAAAATACAACAGACTTCTTATTGATATAAAGGTGATAATGCCAGTCTTTCCCCAACCCTACAACCTGCGACAATGCAGGCTCACAAGGTCTGTTCCTGCAACAGCTTCTTTCAAGCCACTGTCAGGCTTGTGGCACCGGACAGTAAGGAGGGACAGACATATTTCAAGTGTTGAGTCAAGGAAGCAAAGTAAAAGCCCTTAAAAATAAATGAGCAGCTCTGGCCCAAAAGAGAGTGCAAGCCCCAAAGCTTACCTCTCTTTTTTGCAGACACACTCCGGTTTTGGACTTGTGATGTGGAGGGACATTCTTGCAGGGATGACATGCTGACCTCATCTTCTGACCCCTCTTCTCTTGGCATACTGACATCTGGACAAAGAAATAACTTTATTGTAGTATACACTACATGAAATATGTAATAGCCGTCAGTACAGTGGTTGTGTTATTTTATAAAATAATTTAGTATATTCAATTCAATTTTCAATTCAGTTTATTTATATAGCGCCGATTCACAACAGATGTCGTCTCAAGGCACTTAACAAGAAGTCAGTATATGGGATTTGTGTCTCTTAAAGAGAGACACAGTTTATTTCATCCCGTCTCCTATCGTCCTAAATTATTTTCAAGTGACTAGTGACGTGAAAATATTAGTCGTCATGTTAGCCCAGGGATGGGCAACTCCGGCCCTCAAGGGCCACTATTCTGCAGGTCTGAGATGTTTCCCTGCTTCAACACACCTGATTCAAATTAAATAGATCAAACAGCTTGTTGCCAAGCTCTGCACAATGAATCAGGTGTGTTGCAGCAGGGAAACATCTAAGACCTAAAGGATAGTGGCCCTCAAGCAGTATATTTCCTCATATAGTGTACGGACAACAGAGCCTCCCACGCAGTCCACTAGTGCTGAAGTAGCTGTGCGCCGAAAAGATTGTATGTTGGACAATATAAGATGAACTGATTTCATCAGACAGAAAGCGACTGTTGTTACTGACATTACAAGTAGCATCAACGTTTAGGTTAGTGTGCCCTCACCTACTGTTTATAGGTTGCTCCAATCTCACGGCGCAGACTTCACGCAGGGATTGCACGGCTACTCAAACATTTTTCCTCCTCAACTGTGTACGAGTACACAGTTACAGCGAGACGAGTACACAGTTCTAGCGAGTCGAGTATGAGTACACAGATGAGGAGGAAACATGTCAAGATGACAAGGCTGTACGAGTTTATTTGATGTCATCTAACCCGATGGCATATGCGTTTGAGCTATTGATGAGGAGGAGGGTTGAGAGACCCATTTTTGCGGAAGTTGAGGGAGCTGCAGCGGCTCCGGACGGAGATGACAGTGAGGAGAGGGTCGGCAACCCTTTGCAGTGCAAGTGCGGTCACTGCTCAGCAATGCGGACAACCGTGGAGTCTGTTTGCTGCCATGAAGCAGACTTGGATAATGTGCTCAGGGAATTGTCCTGCATCACCTTATCGCGCATATTCCAGATGTTCTGTAGTGACAGGGACGTGTTGGAGTAGCTGTGCTATCCCTGTATGAAGTCCGTGCCGAGAGATTAGAGCAACCTATAAGCAATAGGTGGGTTCACGCTAACCTCAAAGTTAATGCAACTTTTAATTTCAGGCAGTACTGACGCAGTGTTCAGTTTTAAAACTGGGGTTGTGTTTGACTGATTGTGCAGCCTCTGCCAACTGGTCGAGCTCGGTGGTTTTGAGGTTCAAAACAGTAGACAGGGTAGCAATATGTTTCCTCAGTTGAATTGATGTTAGCGCTTGAGGATTTTTTATGTCAGCACATTCACTGACAAATTGCCTCATGCAGTCACAAGCCCTGAGGTAATGGGCAGATTTTGGCAATGCAAACAGATATTCATTGTCCTTCAGCACCCCACATTCTTCTCTGCTCTCTGTAAGAGCATCAAGTGATTCTCTCATTAATGGGGATAGAAGAACAGGAACCTTCCTTCCTCTTTTTCCAACAATTGCTATTCGCACAAAATGCCTGCAGAGCTTCTGCTCAAGCGCTGTGAGGGCCAAATTTACATCTCCCTGTTCCTCTGATGTGTCCTTCGATAAGTATGCAGACAGGCGCATTCGGGACACTTCACCTGCTCTCCGTCGATTTAAAAAGCATAACTTGAGTCAGCGTTACTTTTGCAAGTTCCTTCCAATTTGTGGATGAACGATGTTCTTTTAAATCTTTGAGATGTTGCTGCTGTTTTTCTTCTAGATAGCAATGTAGCCTTTGGATATCTTGTGTAAGAGGTAAAAGTTGCGGTGCATTCCATTTGGCCCGGTTAAGCTGGGTTAATGCCTGGCCTGCAATATCAAACCTCTAACTCTCTAAATACAACTGTGCGAACTCCTCAGCATCTTTAATGGTTTCTTTATCTTTCTTTTTCAGTCCTTCTTGAATGGTCTTCACATGTGTGATTTTTTTAGCTTCCAATAAAAGCCTGCCAAGTTCTCTCAGTTTTTGGCGTATATACTGGTGTTGACTGACTATCTTCTCATTCTTTTTGAACAACCTGAACCCATAATTGAGGATGCAGTTGTCTCCTTTAATTGCAACTGCAATCTTGTCCTGAATCATTACACTCAAGAACTTCCAATACGCGTCTGTATATTCCGATGGAGAAGGTTCAGCGAAAGCGCACAATGCCTGAACTCTATTTTTACCTGGTTTAGTACTTTCGGGTTTGAAGCTGCAGACCTTGAAATACCGCCACATCGCTCTTCTTGAGAACAACCCATAGCAGTGAATGCAATGTGCAAATTTATGTCCCTCTGATTTTTTTCCCGGTTGTTTACATGGGATTAGTTTTCCTTTTTGTGTTTCCAAAACATGACTGTTGTGCTCGAAGTTTCCCTTATTTCGTATGTAGTCCAATTGTAGTTTTCTTTCCTTTGAGTTTTTTGGAAAACTGAATGCTTTCGCAACATCCAATTCATCTTGGTGTTTACGCCACAAGTGTCTTGACATTTTCTGGACAAACTTCCTGCAATAAAAGCAGAAATGTTTCTTGTTATAGCTTCTGGATCCATCATCTTTCTTTAAAGTTGGACTGACAATGATATACTGCTCTTCTTTCAGGGGCACTGAAACATTGTTTTCAGAATATGTTGCGATTTCCTTTTCATTCCCATCAACTCTGCTATTTGGAAATCTTTGTGTGGGATCATGACATCTTTCCAAAAATCTTCTCTGGCTAAAGTCAAATTGGCTATGACTAGAGGATTCACTTCCACTTTCTCTGGGCTTAGACTTGCTCTGTCTGGAGGACTCGCTTCCACTCTCTCTGGAGGATCTACTTCCACTCTCCCTGGGCTTAGACTTGCTCTGTCTGGAGGACTCGCTTCCACTCTTTCTGGAGGATCTACTTCCACTCTCCCTGGGCTTAGACTTGCTCTGTCTGGAGGACTCGCTTCCACTCTCTCTGGAGGATCTACTTCCACTCTCCCTGGGCTTAGACTTGCTCTGTCTGGAGGACTCGCTTCCACTCTTTCTGGAGGATCTACTTCCACTCTCCCTGGGCTTAGACTTGCTCTGTCTGGAGGACTCGCTTCCACTCTTTCTGGAGGATCTACTTCCACTCTCCCTGGGCTTAGACTTGCTCTGTCTGGAGGACTCGCTTCCACTCTCTCTGGAGGATCTACTTCCAATCTCCCTGGGCTTAGACTTGCTCTGTCTGGAGGACTCGCTTCCACTCTCTCTGGAGGATCTACTTCCACTCTCCCTGGACTTAGACTTGCTCTGTCTGGAGGACTCGCTTCCACTCACTCTGGAGGATCTACTTCCACTCTCCCTGGGCTTAGACTTGCTCTGTCTGGAGGACTCGCTTCCACTCTCTCGGGAGGATCTACTTCCACTCTCCCTGGGCTTAGACTTGCTCTGTCTGGAGGACTCGCTTCCACTCTCTCGGGAGGATCTACTTCTTCTCTCTCTGGGCTTAAACTTGCTCTGACTGGATGATGCACCTTTGTTCTTTTTTTCCTTTCCCAGGGTTAATGCCATACTGCTATCACTTTCTGTGCTTTCATCTATGGGATTTGGAATATACTCCTCTTCGCTACCTAAGTTTGAGTCATCCGATTCCATGAGATTCATCTGAATCTTTAAAAACAAACACACATCTGTTAATAACTATTTTTGCAACATTAAATATAAAAAACCTGAGTATACTGATTGAACAGGCTCAGGATACTAAATGAAGAAAAATCTGTATGGACCATTTTCAGTACAAGTAAATTGACAAATTAGAAGAATCCCCATCAGAATCACTAGCAAGAGCAACAGACATTTTCACAATCATGAAAACACAAAAGAACCCCCCCCCCCCCCAAAAAAAAAGACTTACGGGACGGCAAGACCTTCTTCTCAGCTTCTGTGAATCCCTTTCAGGCTTAAAAAAAGGAGTCCCCTCTGCGCTGTCACTACTTGAATCATAGAGACTGTGGGTAAAATCTTGTACTCTATCCATCTGCAAAAAGGGAGACATGGAGATATTTTGCTGTATGATTGCTGTATTTCTAATTGATAGGGAGACCATTCAGAGGTTGTCAGGTGAGCTAGACACCTATGAAAATTATTGACCAATATTACCCCTCCATCCACCTGCTGAGGCCCATGTCCAAACTGCCTTCCAGGTGAAGTAAACGTTGACAAAATTATTAAAAAAGAGTAACGTTTCAGTTTTCATGCATTTGATTGTTAAATTTAATGACTTCACAGCAAATGATTCATCATAATGATATAGTGTCATTCCTGTAGACATGGAACTACTCAAGAGAGAGGGAGAGATTAGTCAATCATTTTCCGAAGTGTCTTCCTGTCAGGCTCTGGCCATAGAGAAGCAACAGGCTTCTCTATGTAGCTATGGTCAGAGTCTGACAGTGTCGTTCTTTTCTGTTTCTTTGTGGGTTTTGGGTGGATCTCTAATTAGAGGCAGCTGCTACCAGTTGTCTCTAATTAGGGATCCAATATATGTTGAATCTGTCCCTCACGCGGGTGTGGGTTGTTATCGATGTATGTCGCAGTCACGGTGAGAAGTAAGTGTGTTTTTTTTACGTCCGTTCATTTCGTGTGTTTTGGGTGAACGTGACGTTAGTTATTCGTGTGTTTGTGTCCTGTAGTTCGCCATTTGTTCGTTTGTTCGTTTACAATACGAAAAGAATAAACATCAATGTCGAACTACTATCCCTGCGCTGCGCCTTGGTCATTCCCACACCCACATCGTGACACTTCCTCACCTCACAATTGTCTCCCTATCAATTAAAAATCAGCAATCAGTCAGAAAAGAAGAGTCGAGCTTCTCTAATAAATGTTTACTGATTGATTGTTGGTGATCTCTATTTAATTGATAATTAATGCACCAGGCGAGGAGGAGGACTCGACCGGATTTTGGCAACAGAGACCGGCCGCGGCGTCCGGGAGTGATAGCGTCGGCCTACCGGGGTTTGTCCCGGTATGCTGGCTGACCAGTAGCCTACACCACTGGGCACGTTGTATCTTTTTTTTTTTTTTTAAGCACACACCTGAGCGCTGATCACTGGACATCACTCCTGCAGGTGTTTATGCCAATCCAATAGATTCAATTTCAAATGAGTCCATTTAGATTCAGATTTTAAAAGCAATTGTTCAAAACAATCGATTCAGGTTCAAAGTGAATGATTTCCATTCAAATATAAAATAATTCAAATTCGCTTACTAGTGGCACAAAATTTATCACATAAGCAAGTTAATTATATTGTTAAAATGTGTTTTGGGGCTTACCAGAATGCTTTTTGTGCGTCTCAGTGGTGGAACAAGTTCATCATCCGATTGATTGTTGGAATGGTTGCTTGGAGAAGCCTCATCACAAGTTTCTTTCACAACAGTTTCATCTGAATCGTACAAATGATCTGAAACATCTGGGCCAATATCATTCTGCCCTATAATAACATCCAGGTGTGGGGTGGGGGGTTCGTTTTCCATACCATCCTCATCAGTTTCATCACTATCTGGATAATCAACCAGTGAAAATCCTTGGACAGTAAATACCTAAAAATAAACAAAAATTCATTAAGTATGGAGTTAGAAAGGTTGGCCAAAGAAACATGGCATGGTCTGACTAAAAATCTAAATCCAGAAATGTGAACATCAGCCCTTTTAGACAGTGTACAATTATAAATGTTAAAATCAGAGTACAGCTATACTATAGTATTACAATACTATCATATAGTTGCCTGAGGAAGACCATTTGGATCGAAACGTTTGTTTTTTAGTCAATAAAAAAGGTAACTGTGAGCTTTAACCCAGTATGCAGATTTTCTTCTTTTTTCTACCCAGATGTTACCATAATGCATTAAAAGGTGCCCCACAAGAATGAGACTGGAAAGATGCCAGTGTGTGATACATTACCTGGCCTTTACAACCCAATAAGGTCACCTGACTACTTTAAAGCCCCATGAGCATTGGTCCATGGTCCAATTGACCATTACAGGGGTTTTCAGTGCATCAAATCAAAATATTTAAAATCAAAATTCAAATCAAAAAGATGCTTTAAAACATCTAACAGCTCAGACACAGTATACAATAGATGAATGTGTTTGAATATACTTTTACCTGTGTGCAGGTCTGATCTGGGTTTGGTCCATCATTTAGCATCTGAGGAACAGGGCTGGTCTCATTCTCTACTGCTGCAGCAGGAGTCTGAAGGCCTTTCACCTGAAATATAGACAGACAAGAAGAGACTCATAACTGTATGAAGAGACATTCACAGGCTAATAAGGTCATCTAATGGTGAAACAGCACTGAACTTCAACTGAGAGCATGGACTAAAAAGCAGCTCACGTCTATTCCAGGAGTTTGCAGTGGATCAAATCAAAATATTGCTTTAAAACATCTAACAGCTCAGATACAGTATACAATTACGAATGTTAAAATCATAGTTGAGGTCATGTCAGGTGTTGCCATAGTGCATTAAAAGCATTTACAGTAAGAACTGGACGGAAGGGCCCCACATGGGTCAGACTACAGACATATGAGTGTGTAAAGGAGAGACTAGAGAAACAAATGTATTTGGAAGATGGAAGGACCCCATAAGAACATGACTGGAAACATGCCGGTGTGTGTGACATTACCTGGCCTTTAACAGCCAATATAAAGCCACATAAGCATTGGTCCACTTTAGTAATAGAACACCACCACATACATGTCAGCATAGATGAATGTGTTTGAATGTACTTTTACCTGTGTGCAGGTCTGATCTGGGTTTGGTCCATCATTAAGCGTCTTAGGAACAGGGCTGGTCTCATTCTCTTCTGCTGCGGCAGGAGCTTGGGTTTTTTAACTGGATTGCAGATAAATAAGAACTAATTTTAACACACATCACAGATCAAAGATTAAATGCATTTCCATAGACAGTCAAGAGTAATATTGGAAACATGGTTAATATTGGAGAAATACAAAATTTGCATTTGCAACAAAAAAATTTAAAAAAGAAATCTCTATACTTAATCTAACCAACTCACCTTACTGCGCCAAGGCCATTTTGAATCACCATAGTTGTAATCAATTTCATCTCCTATTTCTATTTTCTTCAGAGAAAAAAGGCACAAATGTGGTTTGTTTTCAACTATGATTTTTTTCATAACGCAATTTGGATTTTTGTGGTTGTCATTGACCAATCTTCCGAGAGATCCATCTTCTTTAGATGCATCCAGGCTGAAAAGTATCAGAAAAATGGTAATAGTTTTAAATCTTTTTAAAAGTTTTATTGAAAGAGTTATTTTCAAAAGAATTTAAGAGTATTTGTGCTTAATTCATTCATCAAGTATTAAACCCTTGTTTCAGGGTTAACTCGTAATTTCTCTAAATCAATACAAAACATCCATCTTTCAATGTTTACCATAAGTGATGATTCTGCCACTGAAAGTCAAAGAGAAATGTGCTTTCAATCTCTGAGTATTTTCTTGACTTGCATTCCTCCTGTGTGAGGAGTTTACCCCTGTACTCCAACACGAAGTCCCCGGGTTCAATGGGGTGTGTGGCAAACACTCCTCTTCCTACAATAATATATAATAATTAAACATTTCATTCTGGGACTCAAAAAGAGATACTACAGTATTTTCAAAGTGAGGTTGAGGTTCTTGCGTCTAGTCAGTGTATTACCTGCAGACAATGCTCCGCACTCTCCCAGTTGTGATACACACTCTACAGGTAAAGTGCTTTTTTGATCAGACTTTATGTGGCCACATTTTTTTTTTGATGCAGACCCATCCACATCAATGCATCACTGAGGTCCTGTCTATGCTCTGTTCGGTTCCCTTAATGGAGTCATGACCTGTAATTTTCACTTTTCCACGAGAATCAATGTATGTTATGATTGCCTAACGATTATACACTGGCCGGGAAGCCGATATTTAAAAGTGAAGCGTTTGTTTACCCCTGGGTTTGTAAACCAGCCCACGTGCACGCGCACTCAAATACGAGATTTTAATTTCTGCCCCGACTTGACGTCAAGACGGGGCAGGATATACCATATATGGACACCGCAGACCTATGCTGCAGGAAGCCCGCCCTGCCCCTCTCCCCCTCATATTCAGTCGCGAAAGATGCAGAAACGTAGTGCACACGTGAGTTGCTCTGTTGTTGACTGCCAGAATCAACATGTAACTCAAATGTGTTTTCTCTCCCAAGAATGGACCAAGCTGTCAGGGACCAGTGGATTAAATTCATTTTTAATGACGTGGTTCCTACAACCCTTCCCACTGGCTTAACGTTAGGTGTCTGTGCTAATCATTTTACGCCGGAATCGTTCACAAATTTAAATGTCTAAAAAACCACAACGTGAAACAAGGCAAAAACACCACATGATAGCAAACGTTGATCTCAATAACCACTGTAAGCTGATAAAAAAAAGTAGACTACATCTCCGTTAATGTAATCGACATTAAATAAAATGTATAATGTATGTCTCAGTCAAAATGATTGTCTTTACCATTCAGAGACATCTTGATGTAGACGTCCTTCCATCGCCTCTACATCTTCCCTTTCCAGCTCAGGTTCAGAGTCTGGCTCGTGCATATACGGTTGAATTCCGTAGGTAACTTGCGCCATGATGTCATTTTGGAATGATATGCTGAAGTTACCTGCGGTGTCAACCCCCCTCCTTCCTGCCACCAATCAACGCGCCCCTCATTTGCATTATTAAAATGACCGTCCACGACAGCCAAAATATCGCATCAGATCTCGCGAGACAATAATGCCTTCAGAAATAAGGGTCAGAGGAGCTCTGTGTTTATTTTTTTTCCACTTTTCTTTTTTAGAAGGGCCTGAAAGACTATAATAGAGCGTGAGTATCCAAGGTAATACTAGGTTATGACTCCTTTAAACTGAGAGTGCCGTGTACCATTTAGTGCAGGTAACACCAGTGAAGCGTAAGAACATCATGCAACTCAGACTTTTGACATAAACAGACAGACAGATGTACTATATTGATCCAAAACTGGAAAATTACATTGTAGCCGCAGCAAGGCATGAAACTAAATATTAAATAGCAATATAAAAAACAGAAAGTATTCCTGATTTACAAAATAAATATAGGACACAAAAAAGCAATATAACAAACGTATATACAACAAATAGAGAGACTAGTTAAATAATGTATTGTGCAAATGAGCTTTAAAGACCCACTCCGATGAAAATCATGTTTTTCGTTTTGTTAACATGTTCTTGTGGCATTTTTCGAAAGCTAGAGGACATATCTTTAGAAAATTAAGCTCAAAATTGCATTTTTGAGTATTTCTGCATTCAAATGGCTGTGAACCAATGGCAGTCACTAAAAGGCAGCCTAAAACAGACTGGAGTTGTGATGTAATAACTCTGGGGGGGCCACAAGCTCCTGCCCCACTCCGCTCAGGTTCTGAGGAGTAGAGAAGACGATGGCGGATCAACACCTGTGTGCTGTAGTGGGTTGCAGTGCTAAGAAGAGAGATATTGGTATTAGCTTTCATAATTTACCGCAGCGCTGGCTCCGCCCACAACGCAGAGGCGAATTGCTAATGAGCTACTGCCGCTCTGCAGAAGCAAAGTCCTGGAAAAGAGCACATGTTTTTTGATTTGGGCTAAAAACTGCATAATCATAATTTAAAGACCACTGAGAACGCTTTAAAATAGCTCAAAAGATGATCGGAGTGGGACTTTAAGTTGCAGTGAACGAAAGGTGCATTGAAATTCGGATTCTCAAGTGCAATAACTTTATTAATTACAAATTTGTAATAATTGGGGTTTGACACCCAGAGACTGTGAGGAAAAAACTGTATGCTGAAGCAGAAACAGAGAAGAAGAAAGTGCTACTTCATGGTTCCTGCATCATTTTAAAAATCAAAACGAATGCTTTTTAAAAACCTTAGGAGCTCAGTAAATGAAAAATAAGACCCAACAGGCCAAGGGAAACAACAAGAAAATAACTGAAATTCATACATGTGAATGATGACATCTACTTTTAATGTTTTATAATGCAGATGTTTTATCCCTATTAACTTCGCCCTTTCCTTTCCATGTCACTTATTTGGGATCAATCAAGATGAAAATTTGCCTTAAACTCTAAACTGCAGCTAGTCTACCACAGCAATAGGCTCTACTTCTCTGGACACTTCAGTAGAATATTCTGACAAAGCACTCTGACAATCTTGCCTGGGCTGTAAAGTATCACACTCACTTCGATCACTGTCTGTCTTTGACAAAGGCAAAAAAATAAAAAATAAAATAGGAATATATAACCTGAAAACACACAAAAACTGTACCCTGCCATTACATCAACAATAATACTTTTTTGCTTTTGAAATGCACAAGTTGTGTCAAGGAATCTTCTGCAACTTACCTTTGTAACGGTCAATGAATCTCGGCATAAACCCATCCTTGTCAGTGCAAGACAGAATGTATGTCTTTGCATCGTCTATAGGCTTTTTCCTCCTCCTCCTTGTGGACATAATGGCTCTGTGAAAATAATTGTAATTCGTACTTAGTCAAGGCAAATCTCACAAAAAGGTTTTTGAAAAATAGCAAGTCACAAAAAAAATCTATTATGTAAAATAAATAAATAAACAGACATTCATACAAACACATAGACGCTGCAATAGCTGTGTACTGAGCTTTGCTATTGCAGGATGCACATTGTTTAACATCAAACACGGGCTAATGAAATATGCAAATTCTGAAATGTGCACACTGAAAGCTGACCGAGCCTGTTGAAGCCGAGAAGTTAACTTGTTAGATGATAACCATGTTGTGCTGCACAGACACTCAGTAATCAATTTAAACTAGGGCTGTCAAACTTAACTTGTGGTACAGCAGCATGGCGGCGTTGCCACATGACCATTGACTGACATATGCAGCATCACATCCTTCCTCATACATACGCGCATGGATGGTTATGGGGGGGTCCAGGGTAGGCCGGTACCACCCAGACAAAAAGCTTGGTGAAAACGTCCCTTAGAAGTATTGAGTCTAAACAAGCAAAGGTTTCAAATCTTGCTACATTTGTTGATCAGTTGATCAGTCACAGTGATGCTCTGAAATTTAAGAATGTGTTTTTATTTGTTAAAAATGTGTTATATATATATATATATGGGTCAATGACGTGACGCCTACATTTTCTGTCCGACTGCATTTTTTCAGGCAAAAATGGGGGGGCACACATGGGTGTCTGGATCACCCTCCACCAAAAATAAATCACCAGGTGCACATGGAGGTATGGGCTACTATTGGCATTTGTGTCCGAGATGGGGCTTCATGGTCGGACTGGGGGGGTCCCACATGGGGGTCTGGATACCCCCACCACCATAATAAATATACAGGTGCACATGGAGGTATGGGCTACTATTGGCATATTAGCATAGGTTATGCCAACTGCTAACAGTAATATTATGTCGCTAACGTTAGCTACATGGCAGCTAAACGAGGTAGCAAACATCACGATATAACGCCAAAATATGAACTCACCATAAAAACCTCACAATTCACAACCAACTCCACTTTTAACGACACGACTTCACTGCACCCCGTCTCTGCCCGCTGTCATGTCCGTGGTGACGTTATTAGGTTAAGCCAACTGCTAATAGTAATATTATGTCGCTAACGTTAGCTACATTGCAGCCAAAAGAGGTAGCAAAAATCACGATATACTGTAACGCCAAAATAAACTCATCATGAAAACCATGCCTAGCTTACCTTTTGCATGCAGAGGTCGGTATTTGTAAAAATATTCAGATTTCCAACCACTCCGTCTTCTTCTGTCTTCAATCTTCTATCAATTTCCGCAGTTTTCCTTACATTCGCGGCTGATTGTACAGTGCAGTAATTTCATTGGCCAAAGGTTTCAGATTCCTGCGGTGTGTATTCGATTTCGCGGGGAGTGTATATCTTGACTTCCGGTACAAAAAGGCTCGACGATACACACCTTCACACACTTACCCACTTTTTTCTACCTTACTGGCCACTTTTTAGAGATGGAAAAAAAGCAATGGTAGCATCAGGGGAAGCTGCTGAGCTTATTTTAATTGAAATCGGATTGGGGCCCACCATTTTGGGCCCCACTCCGATTTTGGACCTCCTTAGGTGGATGTGCTCCCACCGATGGGAACCCACACCGACGTAAATGTTAGTACACACACACAAACTGGACACGGATACACACACACTCACTGGACACACACACACACACACACACACACACACACACACACACACACACACACACACACACACACACACACACAAACTGGACACGGATACACACACACACACAGACAGACACTGGACACACACACACACTGGACACGGGTACACACACACACACACACACACGCTGGACACACACACACACACACTTGACAAACATGCTGGACACACACACTGGACACACACACAAACACACTGGACATTCACACACACACTTGACATTCACACACTGGACACACACACACACACACTGGACACGGACACACACACACACACTTGACACACACACTGGACACACACAAACTGAACTCACACACACACACACACACACACACACACACACTGGACACACACACACACACACACTGTACACACACATACACACCACACACTGGACACACACACACATACACACACTGGACACACACACACACTAAACACACACACGCACTGGATATACACACACACACACAAACAAACACACACACACACACAGTTAACCACAGACACACTGGACACACTGGACACACACACATACACACACACACGCAATGGATACACTACACACACACACACACACACACACACACACACAAACTGGACACGGATACACACACACACACAGACAGACACTGGACACACACACACACACACTGGACACCGGGGCCCTGTACAAAAAGGGCCAGAGCCGACTCTACTTTCTGAGGAGGCTCAGGTCCTTCAACGTGTGCAGTAAACTACTGCATACCTTCTACCAGTCTGTGGTGGCCAGTGCCATCTTTTTTGCAGTGGTGTGCTGGGGAGCAAACATCAAAGCCGGTGATGCTTCTCGGGTAAATAAGCTGATCAGGAAGGCTAGCTCTGTCCTGGGGATGAGCCTTGACACTCTAGAGGAGGTGGCGGAGAGACGGATCCTGGCCAAACTGCTGGCCATCATGGACAACGTCACCCACCCTCTGCACGCTATGGTTATGACGCAGAGGAGCTCTTTCAGTCACAGACTGATCCCACCACGGTGTGCCAGAGAGCGCCACAGGAGGTCCTTCCTGCCGGCGGCTATGAGACTATATAATGCCTCACCGGGGTGCCGTGCCGTCGGCAACATAGATCTGGAACTGTTGGGGTGCTAGGACCTAGTTTAACAATTATGCATCCATCCGTGAGTAACTCTGTTCCGTCAGCACTCATCCACTCGGGACCTACTTATTCATACAGGTCTGTATATACATACCCATGTACAGTTGTTATATTATATCACATGCAATATTGTAAGTAATTATTGGACCTAGGCATTCACTCAGGAATGCATATTAGTATCCTGCCAGTTGCACCTTTTCTCATTGCTTTTAGTATATCAAATGTGCAATAAGTGCAGTTGTCTGTAATTAAACCCTGCGCACTAAGGACTGTATTTTAAGGGAATTACTATTATTACCCCAATGATATCATACACACATTTAGCTATTAAAGTATCTCTTCCTGTCATTTACCTGTACAGTTTGTGTAAACATGCAAGTATTCACTTATCTGTAAATATAACTGTATACCTAACTGTACAGCTAATTTAACCATGCAAAATTTTCACTTACCTGTTCATTTACCCATTCTGTCTATTAAGTAAACTATTATTACCCTCGCTCATATCATACGCATTAGCTACTGAAGTATTTCTCTGCCATCAACCTGTATAGTATAGTTAACCATCCAACATCCACCAATGTATAGTGTACATATTCAGCCAACCACTCATACTACGCAATGTCCTTTTATAGCTTTTTTTTGCACTCCAGATATCCTGTATTTCTATACTTTTTCATACTGCCGCTCTATGTATCATGTACCGTGTATCTGTCTTTTGTGTACTTTCGTTGTGGCATTTTGCACCTGCCCTGTGTTTTTGTTGTAGCTGCTTGATAATGAAATTTCCCCCCCGGGGGATCAATAAAGTACCTATCTATCTATCTATCTATCTATCACACACACATACACGCTGGACACACACACTTGCACACGTCTTCCTATAATAGTGAGGACTTTGACACAGGACCTTCAAATGAGGACCATCATTTCTGATAGAATTGGGAACAAACAGACACCTCATTCCAGCACTAAGTGGTCCCACAAACACAGATGTCACTTCAAACCTCCAATGAAAAAATAGACATGCAGGGCACCAGTCTAGTGAGGACCAGTGGTTGCTAGGCAGTTTATGGATCACAGGGTCTAGAACAGCTTCTATCCCAGTTCTATCTGCCTGTTAAATCAAGCAACCTAAACTGTTTTCATCATACTTTTACAACATGACTCAACCTTTTTTTATTTTAGGATCTTCCACTTTGCATTTTGTATTGATGTTCTTATGATATATTTGACTGTTTATGTGTATGTACCACAGGAGGTTGGTGGGACCTTAATTGGGGAGGACAGGCTTGTAATGGCTGGAGAGGAATAAGTGGAATGGTATCAAATACATCAAACACGTGGTTTCCATGGTTTCCATGTGTTTGATGCCATTTCATTGGCTCCGTTCCAGACATTATTATGAGCCGTCCTCCCCTCAGCAGCCTCCTCTGGTATGTACTGTCCTATATGTGAGAGAGCTCCAACAAGGAATTACAATGTATGTATTACTTTTAATACCTGCAAATGGTAAATAAACTACTTGAACCCTTTATGAATGTCTGAAGACGACTAGGCTGTTGCCATCTGACAAAAGGTGAAAATATTACAGGAATATTCTGCAAATGTTGATGAAGACGTCACTCAATACACCCAAAACAACATGCAGTCTTTCCACAAGACTCCCATGAAGTTATAGTGACGTTATGAGTTGACGTTAAAGTAACATACTCAGAACATACTGCACTCTTTAATACTGTTTTAGACGTATCCTCTGTTTAAACATTTAAACTCTTACAATAACACCGTTAAAATACCAATGTGATCATTTGTTGTATGACTTTTATGTTGAAAAACTAATTGTACCATTATATATGGACATATGCTCCATCATTGTACCATCATATATGGACATATGCTCCATCATTGTACCATTATATATGGACATATGCGCCATCATTGTACCATTATATATGGACATATGCTCCATAATTATACCATTATATATGGACATATGCTCCATCATTGTACCATTATATATGGACATATGCTCCATCATTGTACCATTATATATGTACATATGCTCCATAATTGTACCATTATATATAGACATATGCTCCATCATTGTACCATTATATATGGACATATGCTCCATAATTGTACCATTATATATGGAAATATGCTCCATCATTGTACCATTATATATGGACATATGCTCCATCAGTGTACCATTATATATGGACATATGCTCCATCATTGTAATATTATATATGGACATATGCTCCACAATTGTACCATTATATATGGACATATGCTCCACAATTGTACATTAATATATTGTACTTTTCATAATAAAACATACTTGAAACCAGAATAAAATGTTAATAGTGAAAACTATTGTGTTATTGATGTTACGTTGCCTCTCCCAGTCGCAGGTTGACGTTTGTCATGAATCTTGCCTAGGAGGCAGAACTGTTCAGTTTCCTCTAGATATGCCAGCTGCAAAGTCAACATTGTCTACATGGTAAACATTAGTGTAAAATAATAGTGTTTTATGGTGTTAAATTAATTTGCTAACATTGTCAAGCTGCATGGTATTCTCAGATAGCCTGTAATATTCACGGTGGACGTGAATATCATGACCCATAAACGTAGCGACTTGGTCCATTTGGTGATCTTGTAAATTCATCATCTGGCAGAGCGTTGCTGCTCTATCTTTGACAGACTAGCGTAGACGTCTGGGTGCACTGCTCTATCTTTGACAGACTAGCGTAGACGTCTGGGTGCACTGCTCTATCTTTGACAGACTAGCGTAGACGTCTGGGTGCACTGCTCTATCTTTGACAGGCTAGCGTAGACGTCTGGGTGCGTGGGAGCTCTGTTCCTTGATGTGTTCGTTTGTATCAGTAGCCTTGATACTTCTCCCTCCTCCTATTGAACAGCATAATGTCTGTGAGCAGGCTATGATTCAGCCTTATCCACTCTTTAGGATAGTACAAACAGATACGTTTTAAATGGCCATCCCTACCATTTTATTTTGATAGTGGGAGTCTTTAAGTGCTTCACAGATATCCTTCAGTTCCTCATTTGTTTCTACATGGGTTGGCAGCATTTCAAGTTGACCCAAGGACTCTGCCTCCTTTGGCTGCCGGGCCTCTATGGCCTTTATAACTTGGTTCAGAGTAGTCCTGAACTCTGTACGGATCATCTCCAGGTTCACCATTATCCTCATCTGCACTGCTTGAAGATCTGCAAATTAATAAAACCTCAACAGTTCAGCTGCAAGCAGCGTGACGATACAAGCCATGAGTACCAGGCAGGACATATATGAAGGCCCTGTGGAATACCTCCATCAAAATATCCACCCTTCATATATATTAGTAGTGTTGATACCCATATAGCTGCTGACAGCCATACCATTTGGAATTGATGTTGATAATACAAGAGAAGCAACATTGTGTAACATATAGGCAGCATAATATACCTTTAATGTATCCAGCAGGCTTCTCAGAAGAAACAGGCTCATTAAGCAGGGATGGCAGCTCTTGGTCTAAAATAGAAGTACAAATTCATGCTGTTATTGAAACTTTCTACATTTACCATTCAGAGATCAATATCTTGATGGCTAAATAAACCTGATTGTGATGGTTGTCTTGGCCAGCTTCTTCCTGACTGCCACTTGGACTAACTGAGGAAACAGAAGGAAACATTAAGACATACTTTGCATGCTTTAGAAACTGGCACAGCACCTAAAGTGAAGGGATGTCAGTCAGGAGCTCAGTGGGAAGGTTCATGAATACCAACAAAAATAAATCATCTTTTGTTTTAAATAATACTTTTAGTTTGATGGCAAATACATACAGATATTTCCAAACATGGCATCACACGTGTGTTTAACCCCAGAAGAATATGGTGATTTCACTACTGTTGTCAGGACAAGTTTCACCCATAAACAGCACCACAAGTATTTGGAAAGTCTTGAATGAGAAAGTAGGCTGGTTTATCAGATGTGAAACAACAAGCTTTTCTTCACCCACATACTTGAATGAGTCAAACTTACCTTCAACTTGCTGATTATACATTTAATGACCTAGTAGCCTAATGCAGGATCTTACCATTAGGGGCTGGTGGAAGCTGGGGCACTGGAAGACCTTACACTTAGTTTTTACACCCATCATCCTTCCTGTTCTCAACACTGGGTAGAGAGTTTGAGGAGTAGAGTAGGGAGAGGGACAGTCTCTGTCATCATCATCCTTCCTGTTCTCAACACTGGGTAGAGAGTTTGAGGACTAGAGTAGGGAGAGGGACAGTCTCTGTCATCATCATCCTTCCTGTTCTCAACACTGGGTAGAGAGTTTGAGGACTAGAGTAGGGAGAGGGACAGTCTCTGTCATCATCATCCTTCCTGTTCTCAACACTGGGTAGAGAGTTTGAGGAGTAGAGTAGAGAGAGGGACAGTCTCTGTCATCATCATCCTTCCTGTTCTCAACACTGGGTAGAGAGTTTCAGTCTATACTGTTTTGGACATTTTCTGGTGGAAAACTGAGTGGTTTGACCATAAAATGTATCCCCTGTGACCCATAGATGAACAGGCTATAAATGTTTTAACAATACATTTTTTGGGGGTGAAGTTTGCATCCTTGTCATTTTCAGGACTCTTGGGTTTTGGTCTCACTTGTGGCCCTAGAGGCAAATCTTATCTCAATCCTACAGTGTACCTTTAATATGGGAACATTGTTGTGATTGAGAGACTAAATATTTATTTCAGTCAATGTTTGCATGTTATTTTAGCATTAATACGTGTCACTTATCAGTTCGAAAACAATAAAAAAAATATATTGTTTAGTGTTGTGTAGTGGTTTTGCAAAATATTTACAATTTAGCTGTACAATATTTAGCTGTAGCATGGGTTGGAGAGATATCTGTAATTAAACAGGCAAGACAGGGGAATTTAAAATGTTTGGGACATTGTGTTTGTATCACACACACACACTCACGTGTTACTTTGGCTGTTTGCTCCGATTTTGTGTTTTCTAGTCAAATAAAGTATGACTAACTATTACTGCGCTGAGCCTTGGTCCATTTCTACACACCATCGTGACATCCAGTTGGTAGTTACAGTCTTGTCCCATTGCAGTAACTCCCGTACAGACTCAGGAGAGGCCAAGGTCCGGAACACGACCCCGCCAAGCCGCACTGCTTCTTGACACACTGCTCGCTTAACCCGGAAGCCAGCCGCACCAATGTTTCGGAGGAAACACTGTACAGCTAGCGATCAAAGTTACGCTGGGCCAATTGTGCACTGCCTCATGGGTCTCCCGGTCGCGACCGGCTGCGACACAGCCCGGGATCGAACCCAGATCTGTAGTGACGCCTCTAGCCCTGCGATGCAGTGCCTTAGACCACTGCACCACTCTGGAGACCTAATGTACTTTTACATACTTCATTATTTCAATGTGTGATTTAATTTATATTATTTTATCCTGCTGATTTTCTTGTGAATGTAAAGTGACTTTGGGTGTTGTGAAAAGCGCTTAAAATGAAATGTATTATTATTATTATTATTATTATTATTATTATTATTATATGCAGAAGCCATCACATTGGTCTGTCTGTGCCTGGGACAGACAGATAGCTTCCATTCTGTTTTGATTCACACTCCAAAGTTGAAGTGTGAAATGTACTACATCTGTGTTACTCCTAAACATGATATAGTATCTTAGACATAAACAATACCATATATCAAGTTTCATAATGGTCCAATGTGAATGCTGGAATGCTGTTGGTTTCTCTAGGGTGTTCTTTCATAGTGAATGAAGCTGCCATCATGGCACTGAGAATCCAGCGGGCAAGTCTTTGCCATAATGCCATTATGATGTGTCGTAACTCTGTCTATCATTAAAATGGTGACTACTATTTATTGAATAATTACCTACATCTAGTTATGGGATTTAAATTCATCCTGCAATAATTATCTCATTAGGATTCCAGGGGCTCCACGGAGAGAAATGTATTCTACTGAGTCTCTACTCTCTGAATTTAACTCAAATGTTTGTCCCGTCTTCCAATATATAGCAGCCCTTATTTTAATGAATGTTGCCTCATCAGTCTTGTCCTATCTGCACAAATCTGCACAAACCCCAGCAAACTGATCCTTCCGTATACACAGATTGGTTCAAATGATTTATTTACTAACTAAATGATAATACAGGATACACAGTAATGGTTCTAGAAACATGGTTCTAATACAATGAATGCACTTACAGTTTTTCTCAGTCTCTTTGATACATTTCTCAGATCACAATTGACTCTCAAAACTGCTTGTTCAACCTTCACATGATCTAGTCACTTGTGCTCAAGATAAGAGCAATTTATCATTGTTTTGGTTAAATTACAATTTATTTTGTACATGAATGCAATTGATCATGTACAATTGTCTGCTGTTTTTTTAAATGATTTTTTATTCATTTTAATGTCATAGTAAATATAATATTTTAAAGGGAAATATCTTGTAATTATCAGATTTGTTATGTAACAATAAAGCACAGTATTAAATAGTTTTGTCTGAAAGTTTCTCTTATCAGTGTATTTGAACAGTCATGAATACAGTTAATATGGTTTGTTATTTCATTAATATATCTGGGTTTTTTATTCAGGGTTTCCACTAAAAAGTTTAGCGTTTCATTTAGAAGAAAGGTGTGGATGTGTTCTATCCTGACAGATTCCAATTATCTTGACTTTGGAATCAAAATGATGATACCGTCCCACTTTGGCTGAAGATATCATTTGGTACAAGGCTACCTATGGAAGCTTATGGGTAGCAATATTCAATTTGAAATGTAATATGCAATATGTAAAATGACAATGCATTCTGTATTTCAATTTACATTTTCCATTACATTTGTGCAACGTTTGGTGAAAAATTAAAATGAAAATTAAATCACATAATTTACATTTGCCATTTCATACACTAGTTTTAATATGTAAATTGAATACATATTTTAACGCTTTATAAGCTGCAAAATTAAAATGTATTACAGAAATGATTAGATGTGTGTAACATGTTCAAGCAAAAACTGTCAAAATTATCATTTAAATGTTATTTTTCTTAATTGCATTTACTCTCACAGTCAAGACACTTGCGATTGCATTTTCATTAAATGTCCCGCAATGAATGTAGCAAAATTCAATGTGCAAATTGAAAATGAGCCGATCACGTCCCCGCCCCCTCCCACCCAATCACTGCATCAAGGCGGGGCTCGGCAACAGGTAAACATAACATGTTATAGCTATGTTACGTGTTTTGGTTTTGAGGTGTTGGAAACATGGCGGCGGCAGAGCTAAGTGGAGCGTGAACAGAGAAACGGTATTTCCAACATATCGCGGCCTTGTATGGAGTTAGTCGATGGACGGTACATCGACGAATGCAGCAGTGTGGACTGAAGTAAACAACAACTTAAATATATTTTAATGACTTTATACGCTTCAAGGCCATAATCTCTGTGTCTACTCCCGAATTCTGTCATGGGGATTATAATAAAAAGGCTTTTTAAATGTAGTAACTGTTAATAGTTATCTACTCAACTTGTTTACTTAATCAAGATGTTTCACCACGCATCTTACACACGGTTGTTGTTTTACATACATACGGATTTTGAGTGTGAGCATAAAAGAAAACCCCTGTCGGGCCCTTTAGTGATGGTAAAACCGATTTATGGCAATGAACCGGTGTTGTGCCGAATTTCGACCCCCGCGCCATGTTGGCACTGACTCATTGAACACACTACTCATCCTTGTCTAAATATTACTATCCTGTGCAAAAAAATAACATTCAGAAGTAACAATTGATTTACATACATACTACCGGCAAGTCTTATCCTGTGTGACTGATGTATTTAGACCTGCTTTTGTCTTTGTGGTGGTGAAACGTCTTGAAGCAACAGAGAAACATACAATTGAATAGTATAATCTGATAGTTAGAAATTAAACTAGGACATTCAGATATGACATGAATAATTAAGACACAGACACGTGTGTAGGGTTTTACACAATTCTGTTCATCACATAAATATCTGATGCATTTAATGCTGAATATATCACTCTATTATTCACTTGTTTGGCAGAGTTTCAGAGTTGTACTCTGGCATTGACAATACAGAACTGGACCGTTTGGTGATGGAAATTCAAAGGGAACACCCACGTTGTGGGTACCGTATGATGAGAGCTTTTCTCCAAGCAAGTGGACATTTGATTCAGGGTAAGTTTGTTTTTGTTGACATACTTGCAGGCTGATTTATACTTCTGTGTGGGACCGATGGCAGACCTGCATAGCCTCTATGAGGTGCCTTACTGGCTGTTTGCATGTATAGCTCTGCTTTGGTGTGTTTGTATTGTTCTTCAAGTATACAGCCAAACCAGTGGTGTCGACAGGAGTAAAGCGCAGCAGAAGCAGATATTTGTTTACGTTGTGACTAATTGTTATTTGGATAAATGTTTATGTTTTCTTTCTACATATTTGTGAGACAATAATATTCAGCATTATATTTTAAATTACATTGTTGTTATAATTATAATCATTATTAAATGATATACAAGACAGATTTATAAGGATGGTGACAGAAAAAGTAAGGGGAATTTTCTAGTCAAAATGTGTACAAACTCTGATGGTCTTTTCTTGTCTGTCATCCTTCTTGTCTAAAATCAGCTGGCGATTGGTGATCCATGGCGGTATTGATAGGTTTAGTCGTCTTGTCTATCTGAATGCTGCTACTAACAATAATGCCACCACTGTGCTGGATGCTTTCCTTGGTGATGTTAGCAAGTATGGGTTGCCATCTCGTGTTCGTTCAGATAAAGGAGAAAACATTGAGGTGGCTCAATTTATGGTACAGAACCGTGGAGAAATTCTCACATTACAGGAAGGAGCTTCACAATCAGAGGGAAATGAAAAATGACTTGTATGGTTTCAAATCATGATGCTTTTCTGATATATATATATATATATATATATATATATATATATATATATATATATATATATATATATATATATATATATATATATATATATATATGTTGGCTTGACATGTTCACCAACAGATGATTAATTACCATAACAATAAAATGTTACCTCTGGCGACATGTTGGCAGTGACAGAGGTTGAGGCACAGTCATGCAGTGTGGCTTCTCCTTACGACAACCGTGAAATCAAAAACCAATAGTAGCACAGAACCTGATGACGCAATTAGTGAGACAACAAACCACCACTTGCTCCTAACAAACCAAACACGTGTCCTCGAAAAGCCAAACTCAAAATTAATGCTAAAGATCGCTTTTCTTTGATGGACACCATTTCTATCCCATATAGTTGCAATCCAAATGATTCAACCCCATGACCTGCAAGTCATTTTGCTGCCAAGAACACAATTTTATGAAAAGAAAATCAACAAAGGCATCAGTTAACTATTATAGAAAGTTTATTAAAACACATTTGTGTGATTCTGAGAACGTAAAGCAGAATCATTTATTCTTTATAACCTCTTTACAAACGCTGCCTGTAAGGGCTTAGAAGCATGTCACCTCTCTATTGCAATCTTGGCCCATTCCTTGCTTGAAAAAGCTTCCAGATCACTGATAATCTTTGGCATTCACGTTATCCCCGCTTTCTTCAAATTCCACCAAAACTTTTCAATGAGATTTAAATCTGAACACTATTTGTTTTTTGTTGTTTTTACATTGCACCATCTCCACGGTCAAACATGGAGGTGGTCCAGTCTCCTGTTCCTGGAGATCTGCCTACTTGCCAAGTTCAGTTCCAACCCTAATCAAATGCACCTGTCTGTAATTATCTAGTGTTCCTGAAGATCTTAATTAGCTTAGCCTAATTAGGTTCAGTTGTGTTTGATCAGGGTTGGAGGTGAACTTTGAATGTAGGTAGATCTCCAGGTACTGGATTGGACACCTGTGGTCAAGACTATGCAAACACCTGTCAAATTCAAATGCACAGATATGGCCTAGGTCTATAAAAAGGTGACTATAGTTAGGGGTGGGCAGATCGAGGCTTCGTGAAACACTGAAACAGTTGAAGCAAACCCGTCTCCACAGTGACCCCTAGTGGTTAGAACAGTGTAAATGCAACAAAAACCCGGGCCAAACATGCACAAAAACACATCTTTACAAATCTATTGCAAATTTTTTTATTGAAGTAAAATCTTTCAATTGTAATGATATCATCTTATAAGATGATCAAGTGTATATATGTTATCTTATCAATTGTCAGGGTTTGTTTTGTTTGATCTATGAATGGCTCAACTAAACAGGCCAATAAGACTCTAACTACCATTATTCATTTTATTTATACTAATGTCTAATTAAAACGTCTACAAATGTATAAAACTGATCAGAGATTCCTTGTTCACTGGTTCTCCGACTCCTCATGATCATGGGTTGACAGAGATCATCGCCCCCAGTGAACCATTACAATTTTGAAGTGTTTCGAAACAGTTATGACGTAATGAAGCCTCGTTTACTGAAATCACGTGACTCTGGCTGTTTGATACACGCTCCGAACCATTGATTCGGAACAAAAGATTCTTAAAGGCTTCGAAGCTTCATGAAGCAGTGTTTTGAAATTGCCATCACTAACTATAGTATGATACTTGTTTTTATTATCTTCTTTTTAGGATTGAACGTCTTTGGCGAGATGTATACACACACAAGTCCTTGATTTGTTCCAACCATTGTTTTACCATTTGGAAGTGACTGGACTGTTGAACCCTGACGATGAGATCCACCTTTTTGCTCTGCATTGGACCTTTTCCCCCCAGTTGCAACATCAGCTAAACACTTTTAAAGAAGCATGGAACTTGCACAGACTGAGAACGGAGAACGGTCGATCTCCATATCAACTTTGGCTGCAAAACAGAGATGCTGCAGATGATTTAGGGACTGTATGTTTGCACATTTAAACTCAAGAACAATGTCAGGCTCTGGCCATAGAGAAGCAATAGGCTTCTCTATGTAGCTATGGTCAGAGTCTGACAGTGTCGTTCTTTTCTGTTTCTTTGTGGGTTTTGGGTGGATCTCTAATTAGAGGCAGCTGCTACCCGTTGTCTCTAATTAGGGATCCAATATATGTTGAGTCTGTCCTTCACTTGGGGTGGGTTGTTATCGATGTATGTCGCAGTCACGGTGAAGTAAGTGTTATTTATTTACGTTGGTTCATTCGTGTTTTGTTTGTTTAGTATTTTTGGAAATTACATAGTACAAAATAAACACATGATGTCGAACTATAATCCCTGCGCTGCGTCTTGGTCTCCCAATACACCCGAGCGTGACAGAACAACCCACCTAAAGGAGACCAAGCAGCGAAGGAAAAAGGGGAAGCGACGACGGACCCAAAAGGAACAGCCTGGAGCCCAGACACCCCAAACGATTGTCGGAGAGGGGCTATGGGGGTGGTCGGGGGTAGACGGAGAGGAGCCCCGACCACTGCACTCGTGGGGGATCCCGGAAGAGCCCCTACAGCCAAGGCAGCAGAGGTACGGAGAGGAGTCGGAAGAGGAGGACGATGACGTACTTCTGTTCCCTCTCTCGTGGGGACTCTTGGAGGAGATCTCACGAGGAGGGGATTGGCGATGGAGTGAGGAAGATCGGGGCTGTCACAGCCCAGTGCCTCCAGCGCCGGCCCAGAGCCAACAGGGGTCCGTCAGGGCTGTGAGCACCACACCATCGGTGCGCAGCCAGAGCCCGGAGAGGCTGAAGACGGGGAATCGCCCACCACTTCGTCTGTCCACAGATCAGGATCGGGAGAAGCCCGAGGGGTTCTATAAATACCCGGAGGAGGAGCAGACGAGGTGGTGGAGAGCCTGGGTTGCGCTTCCGCTGGAGGCTCAGAAGGACCCACTCCTCCAGGAGATAGAGGAGGAGAGGGACTTTGAGCGCCGACGGGTACTAGTGCTGAGGCTAATGGACAGACGACCACCTCCAGCGAAGGTCAGCGTCCCGCCACCTCCAGCGAAGGTCAGCGTCCCGCCACCTCCAGCGAAGGTCAGCGTCCCGCCACCTCCAGCGAAGGTCAGCCTCCCGCCACCTCCAGTGAAGGTCAGCGTCCCGCCACCTGCAGCGAAGGTCAGCGTCCCGCCCCCTGCAGCGAAGGTCAGCGTCCCGCCACCTGCAGCGAAGGTCAGCGTCCCGCCACCTGCAGCGAAGGTCAGCGTCCCGCCACCTGCAGCGAAGGTCAGCGTCCCGCCACCTGCAGCGAAGGTCAGCGTCCCGCCACCTGCAGCGAAGGTCAGCGTCCCGCCACCTGCAGGGAAGGTCAGCGTCCCGCCACCTGCAGGGAAGGTCAGCGTCCCGCCACCTGCAGGGAAGGTCAGCGTCCCTGCAGGGAAGGTCAGTGTCACTGCAGGGAAGGTCAGCGTCCCTGCAGGGAAGGTCAGCGTCTCTGCAGGGAAGGTCAGCGTCCCGCCAGCGAAGATCAGCGTCCCGCCAGCGAAGGTCAGCGTCCCGCCAGCGAAGGTCAGCGTCCCGCCAGCGAAGGTCAGCGTCCCGCCAGCGAAGGTCAGCGTCCCGCCAGCGAAGGTCAGTGTCCCGCCACCTGCAGCGAAGGTCAGCGTCCCGCCACCTCCAGCCGTCTGCTCCGCCTCAGTGCCAGAGCAGTCCGCTCCACCGGTACCCAGTCCGGGTCCAGCCGTCTGCTCCGCCTCAGTGCCAGAGCAGTCCGCTCCACCGGTACACAGTCCGGGTCCAGCCCCCTGCTCCGCCTCAGAGCCAGAGCAGTCCGCTCCACCGGTACCCAGTCCGGGTCCAGCCCCCTACTCCGCCTCAGTGCCAGAGCAGTCCGCTCCACCGGTACCCAGTCCGGGTCCAGCCGCCTGCTCCGCCTCAGTGCCAGAGCAGTCCGCTCCACCGGTACCCAGTCCGGGTCCAGCCGCCTGCTCCGCCTCAGTGCCAGAGCAGTCCGCTCCACCGGTACACAGTCCGGGTCCAGCCCCCTGCTCCGCCTCAGAGCCAGAGCAGTCCGCTCCACCGGTACCCAGTCCGGGTCCAGCCCCCTACTCCGCCTCAGTGCCAGAGCAGTCCGCTCCACCGGTACCCAGTCCGGGTCCAGCCGCCTGTTCCGCCTCAGTGCCAGAGCAGTCCACTCCACCGGTACCCAGTCCGGGTCCAGCCGCCTGCTCCGCCTCAGTGCCAGAGCAGTCCGCTCCACCGGTGCCCATTCCGGGTCCAGCCGTCTGCTCCGCCTCAGTGCCAGAGCAGTCCGCTCCACCGGTGCCAAATCCGGGTCCAGCCGTCTGCTCCGCCTCAGTGCCAGAGCAGTCCGCTCCACCGGTACCCAGTCCGGGTCCAGCCGTCTGCTCCGCTTCAGAGCCTGAGCAGTCCGCCCCACCGGTGCCCAGTCCGGGCCCAACTGTTTTCCCAGCTCCATGGCCGGAGCATTCCGCCCCACCGGTGCCCAGTCCGGGCCCGACTGTTTTCCCAGCTCCATGGCCGGAGCAGTCCGCCCCACCGGTGCCCAGTCCGGGCCCGGCTGTTTTCCCAGCTCCATGGCCAGAGCAGTTTACCCCACCGGTGCCCAGTCCGGGCCCGGTTGTTTTCCCCGCTCCATGGCCGGAGCCGGTTGCCCCACCGGTGCCCGGTTGTTTTCCCCGCTCCATGGCCGGAGCCGTTTGCCCCACCGGTGCCCAGTCCGGGCCCGGTTGTTTTCCCCGCTCCTTGGCCGGAGCCGTTTGCCCCACCGGTACCCAGCCCGGGACCGGTGATAAGAAAGGGGCATGGAAAAAAACTGTCCACGTCGCCGGAGCCAGAGCCGCCCCCAAAGGACTAGTTTTTCCCTCCCAAATTAACCCCCCCATGTTATTGTGTGCCTTTTTTTTGGGCGTCCGGGAGTCCGCGCCTTGGGGGGGGGGGGTACTGTCAGGCTCTGGCCATAGAGAAGCAATAGGCTTCTCTATGTAGCTATGGTCAGAGTCTGACAGTGTCGTTCCTTTCTGTTTCTTTGTGGGTTTTGGGTGGATCTCTATTTAGAGGCAGCTGCTACCCGTTGTCTCTAATTAGGGATCCAATATATGTTGAGTCTGTCCTTCACTTGGGGTGGGTTGTTATCGATGTATGTCGCAGTCACGGTGAAGTAAGTGTTATTTATTTACGTTGGTTCATTCGTGTTTTGTTTGTTTAGTATTTTGGGAAATTACATAGTACAAAATAAACACATGATGTCGAACTATAATCCCTGCGCTGCGTCTTGGTCTCTCCATACACCCGAGCGTGACAAACAATTAACGCTTACTCTTCTGCTGGTCCATTAAACCAGTGCTTCCAGAATATGTCCTGGAGGCACCACCCGCCCGGCACATTGTCTCCATCTAACACAATCTCAAACCCCAGGATTTTGTTTGAGAAACACTGCAGTAAAACCACTGAATGTCTCGAAGTTGGGACATTCGGGAAGTCTTATTTAACACATAATTGATGTAAATTATTAAATTGAATTTCCTCACTCATAACTACATCAGAACAATAAATGTATGCCTTGGTGGCACATAAATGCTTGTTATTTTGGTAAATGCATAATATTAAAGCATCTGTCCTTGTATTTTTTTAAGGTTGATGAGGACTATGGTGTTGACTGGGATGGACCACATGCCATGGAAGATGCAAACAGCATTTCAATCCCAGATGTGCAGTTGCCACGCAGCCTCACTGCAGAGGAGATTGCAGGTCTTCCCAACCAGGATGTTCCACTAAATGACACAGTGGATGTTTACAATTCTATCGTGGCACAACTGACAGAGATGTTAAGATATTAGATGTTCTTGTTTTAAGCATTGAGGACTGACACCATGAACTGACATTCTTTTGGTAAGTTTATTGTAACATGCATTTATCAGTTCATGAACCATTTTAAATGTAACAACTCAGACGAGGCCAAAGCCAAACCTTGTGGATGAAACTGCTGCTGTCATGGCTTGTGTAAATGCAAGAAAGGTTCTGCATATTAAAGGAAGTTTAAGTGTTGTGAGGCAGGTTGAAGCCACTGGCAGTGACAGGTCAGGTGATACTTCAACATAAAGATGTTGAGGCAGAACAGTCCAGCCAGTCCAAAACTTCAGCAACTCGCACAGTTCAGCAGATGATCCTGCATCAGTTTGGGTCAAACACAGTATTTTCCATTGCATCATTCCTACACATACAATCATCTGCTGCTGAACATTGAATGTGTTTATTAAACGTAATTAAAAAAAAACATAAAAACATTTACAAGCACAATTTTTTTTTACCTGTTTGAATATATTCACGCAAGAAGGCCGTAACGTCACAAGATTGCTCCAGGTTGAATTGGGCTTCATCTTCATCACTGTCAGGTTCTGGCCAGATGACTCTCTTAAGTATCATCTAATACAAAGATAGAGCATTGAACACAAGCCTAAACACAGGGCAACAACAATTATTCAGTAATTCATTCAACTACCTAGTGCTTTATTAGAAGCTGCTAGAAACTAGAAACCCAGTTCATTCACTGCAAGTATCAATAAAGATAATAAAGTATAAAAGACCTCTGGTTCAGCACTAGTGCAGATGATCTGGGAAACAGTACTGCAGCTAAACTGGGTTGTTCTTTTATCATTCTCAAAACACCAGTATCTTTGAGTTCTCTCTGCAGCTGTGTGATCTGTTTTTCACGTCCACCAATAACCTAGAAATTTACCATAAACCATACAAATAGGACACATGCCATGCAAGCCATGATACACTTTTGTCCTAACTACTTACGTGAAGATGTGTTTTCTTTTGTAGTGGTAGAGACAGTGCAAGTAGCATATGATCCATCTGCAGTTAACAGCTTTCACTTTTACAAGATAATACATACCCCATGGTAGAGAATGGTTTCTGCCAACCATCTTCTGTTGATGTTGCTGACTGCTGGCAGGTCCCAACTGATGGCCAGATTGTTGATACTGTCCATTTAGTTCGGATTCAATTCATTCTGGCTTTCCAGCTATAATTTATACAAAGTGTGAAAATGTAAGACTTAAACTTGTTAATATGTATATTTTTCCACATAAAGACATAAGAGACAAAAGACAGAGTATACATACAAGGGACACAACTTCAATCACATCTGTATCAGGACAGTCCTTCAATTCCAGAATTGGAGTATCATCCTTACTGCCACTTAAAAGGGGGAAGAAAGCAGCACTAAGTCCTGAGTAGAGTGGACCTCCATTAATAAATGAATGTCCAATCATTCTTCCCACAACTCTGAACAGGTCACCATCCAAAAGGGCTCTAGATGTCGAAGGAACCTTGTGATCATCTTCTCCGTTTGATAGAATAATTTGTATGTTAAAGTAATGAGTATTTCACCCTGAAGCTGTGAGAGATATGTGAAATGTATGAGAATCATGTGAGGGGAAGGGGGTTTAGACAAAAACTGCAGTTAATGATTCCTTTGTAGGAATGAACGTGGTCAGTGGAAACGTACTGGAATGTCTTGAAGGGAGTGAACTGAGATAACAGGAACTTGTGTGGGTATAAATAAGGGGCTCCTCATGGGAGGAGTCAGAGCTCTCTGAATAAACGACTGATCTGTTGCAGACTGAGACTTTGCTTAATTCTTTATTAACCAGAATCTTACAACCTCTGGGAATTAATCAAAGCTAGAGTGAGAGTTCATTTAGAACATTGAGACAGAAATTCTCGTGACACCGTTGAATAAAAGTGTTTTGCCACAGTTATCTGGTAAATTTATAACAAGAAAAATGCACTCAGATGACCATTCTTAACAAACCCTTCTATTAACTATGCTCATACTTATTAATTTGAGTAAAAACAAATAATAACCTTTCTGAACTGTATTACATCCTGTATTTGCCTACCCTTTGTATTACTACCCTAACTAAAATGGAGGTCAAAGAAATGGTATGTCCAAGATACGTTCAACTGTTCAAATTGTATACTAACTTTACGAAACACCTTTTATCCTCCTTAACTGACTCAATTCTGGAAATTGTAACTTACCAATGTCAAGTTCAAATCCATTGTGGAGCTTTTCCATGATCAATGTGAAAAAGTGCCGTGTTACTCCATCCCCTAATGCAGCATCTCCTGTTTTTAACACAGATTACATACATTGTGTAAGGGCTGGGTAGTGGTGAAGCCAACTCCCATCATTGGGAGTGGATGAGCCACAACCCAGTCCTTACTTCAGGGAGGGAGGATTAATGATCCCCAATCAGAGACAGCTGTCTAGTGTTGTCTCTGATTGGGGAGAGTATTTAGCAGCCCTCCAAATCCACCTGTGTGTGGATCATTGTTCGTTTCTGTTTGTCTGTATGTAGCAGAACTCAGTAAGTCACCGTGTTTTTGTTTTGTAGTGTGTTTATTGTTCCTTAGTCATCTCCGTCTGTTTATTTAATGCTTCGTGAGACCATCTCATTAAATAAAAGAGGAATGACACTCCATCAGCGCTCCGTGTATCGTCCCTTAACTACGCACCGTGACACAATGTACATAAAAACCACATTACTAAATAAACTCAAATAAAACAAAATAACAAAATAGTATGCAAGAGTGCTTCATCATAGATGGAATGACTTTATATACAAATATTCATACCTTTAAGTTTTACAGTTACAGTATTTGGACGTTTATAAAAAGTTAACATTTCCCGTTCCCGATCCTTTTCACAGCTGTGTAGATCTAGTGTAACAACTAGGTCTGGTTTGTCCTCAGCATTCTTTAAGATATGTCTTCGAAACAGCCGGGCAGCTGTTTCAAGATCAGGCTCAATCTTCCACTCTATGAAAACACAGACAAGTGATGACGACAAATCTTCAAAAGATACGAATAACTGTGATATGAATAATATCCCTGATAGCTTGCCTGTTTTTTATTTTATAGTTTAAGAAAAACATGATTTGTGTGCTAAAGCTAATACAGAGAAAGCTATGCTCAGTGGTATGTTCATTTAGATGGAGACACCTTCAGTGGCCGGCTCTGCTGATGGGCTGGTACTGGCTGAGAAAACAGTAGTGAGTGATGTTGAGGCCCTTTCCTTCCTTTCAGCATTATCCTCTGACATGGTTGCTGCAATGTCTTCCTGTCTTGTACTGCCAGTGTTATCTGATATCACTTTGCCTGACTCATGTAACCTGATATAACCATGACCACAGTACAGCAGTGAAAAATATAACATTCAACATCAGTAGTATTACAAACCTTCCCACAATAGTGATAATAGTAATATTTTGTCTTTAATTGAATGCCCAAGTAATATAACGTAAAGTACGTTGGCATAAATGTACATTCATTAAAAAAACATCACTACACTTAAGTAATATATTTTTTGTGTGAAAGGCATCACCACATCAAATATACATTTTTTTAAAGGGGAAAACAGTACCTATGTATATAAAATGTTGAGTAATCATGTTTTGTTTTTGTTTTTTTAAATGTCACCTACTTTTCACAAACATCAACATGGTCTTGTATTTCTGACAGGCTATACTTCTCATTGCAGTACAAGCATTCTGTCAGTGGTCCAGTGGATATAGGCTGGTCACTCTCAAGAATCTGAACCACAAGAAGAAGAAAAAAAGACCTAAACATTAGCAGATAGTAGGGTTCAATTTAAATAGAACGAAATATTAATTTAGGGAAAATCCTAAAATACCTTATTTAAAAGTAGCGTATCACTTATTGTTGGTTATTTAAACTTTTCCCCAACTTCTAGAATATTACTAAGCACAGTTTTTAACTATTTTTTTTTTTAAACCTACCTGCACACCTATATCTTTCTGGAGTGGCCTGATATATATGACAGCCTGCCCAATGATGACAGACTCACTTAAGAGGTACTCAGGGCAATAGCCATCGTCTGGACAGGGATCCTCCGGATCGCAAGAGGTGGAAACCGCCACACTCTTTCAAGATGGGGAAATACTGAAATAGATGACCTGAAAAATCCTGTGGAGTGCAGTATTTGTCTAGAACAAAGATAAAATATAAAAACACATGCAACTTAAATTCTGATTATGAGTTGGATTATAAAAATGCAAGCAGATTATTTTTTTATTGACAGATAGATAGATAGATAGATAGATAGATAGATATATAGATAGATAGATAGATAGATAGATAGATAGATAGATAGATAGATAGATAGATAGATAGATAGATAGATAGATAGATAGATAGATAGATAGATAGATAGATAGATACTTTATTGATATTATTGACTTACCTGGAAAGGTTCTCCTCTTCTCTCCTATTCCTGCCCTCTTTAATTAGTTTTTCACTGAGGGACTTGGAACCTCACATTCCTTTCTTTTGGATAGAAAAAACAACGATGGGTGTAGGAGACACTTTTAGATTGTTTTGCTGAAGGTCCAGCAGTGTTGGGACGTTTAGGCACGCGGCCCCGTGAATTTGAGTATGGTGCAAATAATCTTAAAACTTCTGCTGCAATAAAATTGTCATAAAATATGAAATGTATATGTTAGTCTTTGGTATTTTAACTAATTAACTGTTTAATGCTATATCAGGGTTGCCAACTGACTTGCATTCAAACACATGCGAGTGGGGGAGATCATGCGAGGAAGTTTCGAATTTCGCTGCGTTTCAAAGTTCAAATTTGGTAAAACTCTGAATTGCGAATTCGTATGACGTGACCAATAAAATATTGATATATCACGACATGACATTTAAGTTACCTGAAATAAAAGAATACAAACCTTTTGCGGTGAAGTGGAGTAGGTGTGATATTTTAACGTTTTGGACGACTATTTATATTTTTGGTTATATTAGCGTGCTTTAAGTCTAGTAAAGTGAAGGTAAGAGTGTGATCGTCAAATAGCCTACACTCCACAGTCCAGACCCCGAGTGAAAGTTGGCAACCCTATGCCTAACCGTTTGACGACGACAGACCCCTTGTCTCTTCTCTCTTCCCGTGTCCCACCACTAAGATCCGGAGGCGTCATGCTCAAGCTGGACGATGGCCTTTCTGAAGGGGCAGCATTTGCACTTTGTCGCTCTATTGCTTGGGCAGCTTCTCGGAGAAGCTGTGGAACTGAATTGTCCATGTTCCCTCACTTGAACCTTCTTGACCTTCTGCGTAATACCCCCAACAACGCAACTCAAGCCCCGCCTTGATGCAGTGATTGACAGGGCGGGAGGGGGCGGAGACGTGATCGGCTCATTTTCAATTTGCACATTGAATTTTGATACATCCATTGTAGGACATTTAATGAAAATACAATCGCAAGTGTCTTAACTGTGAGAGTGAATGCAATTAAGACAAATAACATTGAAATCATCATTTTGCTACAGTTTTAGCTTGAACATGTTACACACATCTAATCATTTCTGTAATACATTTTAATTTACATTTTGCAACTTATAAAGCGTTAAAATATGTATTTAATTTACATATTAAAACTAGTGTATGAAATGGCAAATGTAAATTATATAATTAAATTTTCATTTCAATTTTGCACCAAACGTTGCACAAATGTAATGGAAAATGTAAATTGAAATACAGAATGCATTGTCATTTTACATATTGCATTGTCATTTTGCATATTACATTTCAAATTGAATATTGCTACCCATAAGCTTCCATAGATTCCTCTCTGAGCATTAAAAGACAAAACAAAATGACAAACCATAAATACATTAATTTATATTGACATCCTATAAAATGGTTCTATTCACTGCACTTTTCCCTAAACTTAAAAATCAACTATATTAAGTTCACATTATAACAATCTATTCATTACACATCCTACCTATCATTCAAATAAATACACCTGACCAGCAGTAGGGGGCACAAGGGGCAGTGGAGTGGTTTCTCTTACTTAGACAACCTTGTCCAAATAAATACACCTGACCAGCAGTAGGGGGCACAAGGGGCAGTGGAGTGGTTTCTCTTACTTATACAACCTTGTCCAAATAAATACACCTGACCAGCAGTACGGGGCACAAGGGGCAGTGGAGTGGTTTCTCTTACTTAGACAACCTTGTCCAAATAAATACACCTGACCAGCAGTACGGGGCACAAGGGGCAGTGGAGTGGTTTCTCTTACTTAGACAACCTTGTCCAAATAAATACACTTGACCAGCAGTACGGGGCACAAGGGGCAGTGGAGTGGTTTCTCTTACTTAGACAACCTTGTCCAAATAAATACACCTGACCAGCAGTACGGGGCACAAGGGGCAGTGGAGTGGTTTCTCTTACTTAGACAACCTTGTCCAAATAAATACACCTGACCAGCAGTACGGGGCAGTGGAGTGGTTTCTCTTACTTGGACAACGTTGGGGCTATTCCATAGACAAATGCCTGTATAGAAGAACGTGCTCCTCACAGTACTGTTTACTCTTGGGATTTTACAAGACATAACACTTGCTCTGGTATTGTAACTGTGTTGGTTATAGACCATAACGATGTGGGTTTTCATATAACCTGGGGCACAATCATTTAAGATGTTAAACATGTGATTAAGTTGAAGTTGGTCCACTCTGGATTCCAAAGGCACTGTGTTGGTGTTCTGCACTGACTTGTCCTTTTTGCTGTTTTCATTTGTAATGGTGAGACATGGAGCCTGTTCCACTCTTGCAGTAACTGTTTGACTTTGTAATAATCCCTCTGGTGAGACATGGAGCATGTTCCACTCTTGCAGTAACTGTTTGACTTTGTATGACTCTTGTTGACATTCTGTTGGTTTAGGCTTTGCCCTTTGACCTTTCAGTTCCAAGATTCTTGATACAGCTGCATCCTTTAACTGAGTCTGTCTGAGATCGTGTGGAGACAGTCGTCCTGTAACTGTTCCCCTCCACCATGACAGCTCATCTTGCACTAATGGCCTCAGTGTGACCGTGGATATCCAAGTTACACAGTCCTTCTGTTGTGTCTGAACATTATTTAGTGTTGCTTTGACCGTCTCAGGTGAGTGTTTCTCTGTACATTCTTCCATGTAATGTTAAGCATGCAAAAGAGACCGTGACAGAAAGTCTGCGTCAGTGTTTAGCTTTCCAGGACGATACTTCAGTGTGAGATTGAAGTCAGACAGCTCCGTCACCCAGCGATGACCGGTGGCATTCAGTCTTGCTGTAGTTAGTACATATGTCAAGGGGTTATTATTACTGTACACTGTCACAGAGGGAGCGTACAATAGGTCATCTCGGAACCGCTCAGTCACTGCCCATTTGAGGGCCAAGCATTCCAGTTTTCCTGAGTGAAGGTGATAATTTCTCTCGGCTTGTGTCAGGGTGCGGGAGCCATATCCAATGACTCTAAGTTTGCCACTTTGTCGTTGGTATAACACACCTCCCAATCTCTCTTCTCCGGTGGGGATCTGTCATGAACCTGTTCTTCAGTAACCTTTTCTCCACTGGGCACAGGAAGCAGGTGACACGCTACCACTCTCTGTAATGTCCCTAGCACTGTTTGTCTTGGTAAGGTAATGTCATGTTTGGTAGTGTTCACTACTGCAATGTCAACTTATGGAGATGGGCGTTGTTATGGTTTTTGCAGGCCGTCTTACATGTAGGTTGGTGCTGTTTCATATGATCCTGTTGGAACACTTTGGAACAATAGGCAGCTTTATGACACAATGAACCCAACTTCAACTCTGAGCTTCTCTCTCCCTTTTCCCAGCAGCCGCTGCAACACTGGATGGAACTAGATGTATCTGAGGCCACTCCCCGTTCCAGGGTTGTGACCAGGTGTTTCCCGATGGCTGGGCGTTGCCCCTGATCCTACATCCTACTGACCAATGGCTGTCACCGCCACATTTGTAGCAATGATGGCAAGTCTGTTACCAGTCTCATAACAACTTCAGCATGTTCTTTTCTCTCTGTTGGTTGTACTTGGTTTTCTGTTGGAGCGATTCCTAACTGAACTGTCACCATGGCCCTGCACTGACTGTATACCTGACAGGTCACTTCTTTTACTGCTTCATTGATCACATCAACTTTACTCAGGAGGGGATTGTATTTCTATAGTTATTGGACTGTGGTCTGTGGGGGCTCTGATTGGTCACCTTCCTCTCCACTATCCCAGTCATCCTCACTATGAACTGTGGGGGCTCTCATTGGTCACCTTCCTCTCCACTATCCCAGTCATCCTCACTCTGTACTGTGGGGGCTCTGATTGGTCACCTTCCTCTCCACTATCCCAGTCATCCTCACTCTGTACTGCGTTCACTCGTGTGGGTGTGAACTTCCGTAACATCCTGGTCTTTTGCATGCACTGTTTTTTTTTGGGCAATTACCTCAGTGGAGAACTGTCAAAAACCTGCTCCCGACTCGTTTATTACACCTTTCTGCTTTAGAGCAAAATACTTGGTCCACTCTCACCATATACTTTAGAGCAACCGACAAAATACTAATACAAAATCACACCAGAGCAATGCATGTTTCTCCATACAGGAGGCGTCTTGAAGCTGTCATTACCAACAAAGGCTTTTGTACAAAGTATTAAATAAATATTGCTCTGGTGTGATTTTGGCCCATTCTTCCACACAAACAGTCTTCAAATCTTGAAGGTTCCGTGGGCCTCTTCTATGAATCTTGATCTTCAGTTCTTTCCATAGATTTTCAATGGGATTTGTTTTCTACAGATTGTTAATGAAAGATAAACATTTTTGTTAAAATAATTATTATATTATTGATGGATTGACTATGACTTTTCAAGTCACCCAGTATTGCTATCTGCAGATTTAGCTCCAGGTAAATGTTGCAGTTCTTTAGCCATTCCTGGACCTGTGACCAAAAACCTGCTCCATACGGACAGAACCAAAATAAATGATCTAATGATTCTGCCTCCTCACAGCAAATTCTACGTTTTGAAACTGGCATCGTTCTGCATATGTCCATATATAATGGTACAATGATGGAGCATATGTCCATATATAATGGTACAATGATGGAGCATATGTCCATTTATAATGGTACAATGATGGAGCATATGTCCATATATAATGGTACAATGATGGAGCATATGTCCATATATAATGGTACAATGATGGAGCATATGTCAATATACAGTGGGGCAAAAAAGTATTTAGTCAGCCACCAATTGTGCAAGTTCTCCCACTTAAAAAGATGAGAGAGGCCTGTAATTTTCATCATAGGTACACTTCAACTATGAGAGACAAAATGTGAAAAACAAATCCAGAAAATCACATTGTAGGATTTTTAATGAATTTATTTGCAAATTATGGTGGAAAATAAGTATTTGGTTACCTACAAACAAGCAAGATTTCTGGCTCTCACAGACCTGTAACTTCTTCTTTAAGAGGCTCCTCTGTCCTCCACTCGTTACCTGTATTAATGGCACCTGTTTGAACTTGTTATCAGTATAAAAGACACCTGTCCACAACCTCAAAGAGTCACACTCCAAACTCCACTATGGCCAAGACCAAAGAGCTGTCAAAGGACACCAAAAACAAAATTGTAGACCTGCACCAGTCTGGGAAGACTGAATCTGCAATAGGTAAGCAGCTTGGTGTGAAGAAATCAACTGTGGGAGCAATTATTAGGAAATGGAAGACATACAAGACGACTGATAATCTCCCTCGATCTGGGTCTCCACGCAAGATCTCCCCCCGTGGGGTCAAAATGATCACAAGAATGGTGAGCAAAAATCCCAGAACCACACGGGGGGACCTAGTGAATGACCTGCAGAGAGCTGGGACCAAAGTAACAAAGGCTAACATTAGTAACACACTACGCCGCCAAGAACTCAAATCCTGCAGTGCCAGACGTGTCCCCCTGCTTAAGCCAGTACATGTCCAGGCCTGTCTGAAGTTTGCTAGAGAGCATTTGGATGATCCAGAAGAGGATTGGGAGAATGTCATATGGTCAGATGAAACCAAAATATAACTTTTTGGTAAAAACTCAACTTGTCGTGTTTGGAGGAGAAAGAATGCTGAGTTGCATCCAAAGAACACCATACCTACTGTGAAGCATGGGGGTGGAAACATCATGCTTTGGGGCTGTTTTTCTGCAAAGGGACCAGGACGACTGATCTGTGTAAAGGAAAGAATGAATGGGGCCATGTATCGTGAGATTTTGAGTGAAAACCTCCTTCCATCAGCAAGGGCATTGAAGATGAAACGTGGCTGGGTCTTTCAGCATGACAATGATCCCAAACACACCGCCCGGGCAACGAAGGAGTGGCTTCGTAAGAAGCATTTCAAGGTCCTGGAGTGGCCTAGCAAGTCTCCAGATCTCAACCCCATAGAAAATCTTTGGAGGGAGTTGAAAGTTCGTGTTGCCCAGCGACAGCCCCAAAACATCACTGCTCTAGAGGAGATCTGCATGGAGGAATGGGCCAAAATACCAGCAACAGTGTATGAAAACCTTGTGAAGACTTACAGAAAACGTTTGACCTCTGTCATTGCCAACAAAGGGTATATAACAAAGTATTGAGATAAACTTTTGTTATTGACCAAATACTTATTTTCCACCATAATTTGCAAATAAATTCATTAAAAATCCTAAAATGTGATTTTCTGGATTTTTTTTCTCATTTTGTCTCTCATAGTTGAAGTGTACCTATGATGAAAGTTACAGGCCTCTTTCATCCTTTTAAGTGGGAGAACTTGCACAATTGGTGGCTGACTAAATACTTTTTTGCACCACTGTATAATGGTACAATGATGGAGCATATGTCCATATATAATGGTACAATGATGGAGCATATGTCCATATATAATGGTACAATGATGGAGCATATGTCCATATATAATGGTACAATGATGGAGCATATGTCCATATACAATGGTATAATTATGGAGCATATGTCCATATATAATGGTACAATGATGGAGCATATGTCCATATATAATGGTATAATTATGGAGCATATGTCCATATATGATGGTACAATTATGGAGCATATGTCCATATATAATGGTATAATTATGGAGCATATGTCCATATATTATGGTATAATTAGTTTTCAACATAAAAGACATACAACAAATGATCACATTGGTATTTTAAGGTGTTATTGTAAGAGTGTAAATGTTTAAACAGAGGATACATCTAAAACAGTATTAAAGAGTGCAGTATGTTCTGAGTATGTTACTTTAACGTCAACTCATAACGTCACTATAACTTCATGGGAGTCTTGTGGAAAGACTGCATGTTGTTTGGGTGTATTGAGTGACGTCTTCATCAATATTTGCAGAATATTCCTGTAATATTTTCACCTTTTGTCAGATGACAACAGCCTAGTCGTCTTCAGACATTCATAAAGGGTTCAAGTAGTTTATTTACCATTTGCAGGTATTAAAAGTAATACATACATTGTAATTCCTTGTTGGAGCTCTCTCACATATAGGACAGTACATACCAGAGGAGGCTGATGAGGGGAGGACGGCTCATAATAATGTCTGGAACGGAGCCAATCAAATGGCATCAAACACATGGAAACCATGGAAACCACGTGTTTGAAGTATTTGATACCATTCCACTTATTCCTCTCCAGCCATTACAAGCCTGTCCTCCCCAATTAAGGTCCCACCAACCTCCAACGGATGTGTGTCTAGTGTGTGAGTTTGTCCAGTGTGTGTGTGTGTGTGTCGAAAGTGTTTTATCCAGGTTATGTGTGTGTGTGCGTGTGTCCAGTGTGTGTGTGTCCTGTGTGTGTGTGTGTTTGTGTGTGTGTGTGTGTTTGTGTGTGTTTGTCCAGTGTGTGTGTGTGTCTAGTGTGTATGTGTGTGTCCAGTGTTCGTGTGTGTGTTGGTTATTATTTAAGGGTCACTGAGGAGTGTTCATAATAAACCCTAAACCCTGCATAGAGGGGCTCAGTGAATGTGGTGTAGAATGTGTTCAGGTGGGTCAGTGTGTCAGAGGAGACTCTGTAGAAGGACAGAGTGCCGGCTGGCCAGTCCAGATACACTCCTACTCTGTTGGAGCTGGAGGAGGGGACGTCTATGGTAGTGGAGTTATTATTGTGGGAGCTGGAGGAGGGGACGTCTATGGTAGTGGAGTTATTATTGTGGGAGCTGGAGGAGGGGACGACTATGGTAGTGGAGTTATTATTGTGGGAGCTGGAGGAGGGGACGTCTATGGTAGTGGAGTTATTATTGTGGGAGCTGGAGGAGGGGACGTCTATGGTAGTGGAGTTATTATTGTGGGAGCTGGAGGAGGGGACGCCTATGGTAGTGGAGTTATTATTGTGGGAGTTGGAGGAGGGGACGTCTATGGTAGTGGAGTTATTATTGTGGGAGCTGGGAGAGGGGACGTCTATGGTAGTGGAGTTATTATTGTGGGAGCTGGAGGAGGGAACGTCTATGGTAGTAGAGTTGTTATTGTTCCAGGCTCTGTAACTGTTGTCAGAGCAGAATAGACTCCAGGACTTGTCATTGTATCCAATCAGACAGTCATCACCCCATCCTCTCCTGTTGATTCCTTTATATGTCACTCCTATACCAGCCCCTCCCCCACTCCACTCTACCTCCCAGTAACAGCGCCCAGTCAGACCCTCTCTACACAGCGCCTGTCTACAGTCCTCAAATCTCTCTGGGTGATCAGGATACGGCTGCTTCTCGCTCCTCCATGTCACCTTTCTGTTCTCCTCAGACAGAGAGAGGTTTCTGTTTACTGTGTTTGGGTCCAGTGTGAGATCACAGACATCTGATGGATGAAACCAGACACAATATTAGAAATCATCATCATTCACATTAGAATGTTAACTCACTTTTCACTAATTCATTTAATGTAGATGTTTCTAGGTATCAAAAGGAGAAGTTAAGGTAACTTGAGACCTGTTGAATGATCATATGTTATACTGTATGGTGATATAAAACACACTTATTCACATTAATTACACACACACACACACACACACACACACACACGTATATATGCATGAACACACATACACACATTTCTAATGTAACACGAACACGCCACACACATACACAGGCACACACATTGTCAAATCAACTCTTTCTAAACTTTGGTGTCCCTGATTTGTGCTTCTGTAGAACTCCAGCTGATATTTAATATAACCAAGTAAGTAATGATGGTGGTCTTTGACTTTGACTTAACTTGAATTAAGACTTATTCTTAGTCATATTCTTCACAGCAGTCAACACTCACATTTTCTAAGTCCAGGTTTCATTGTGTTCTCTCCACCATGTTCCACACTGTAACGGTAAGGTAAGTAGAAGAACAGACAGACATTGAGGGATACACGTGAACACACACACACACACACACACACACACACACACACACACACACACACACACACACACACACACACACACACACACACACACACACACACACACACACACACACACACACACACACACACACACACACACACACACACACACACACACACACACACACACACACACACACACACACACACACACACACACACACACACACACACACACACAAACTTATCAAGCAGTGGTATGTGTGTGTGTCCAGTTTGTGTGTGTGTGTGTGTGTGTGTTTGTCCAGTATATGTGGGTTTTCAATGTGTGTCCAGTGCGTTTGTGTGTCCAGTGTGTGCGTGAATCCATTGTGTGTGTGTGTGTGTGTGTGTGTCTAGCGTTTGTGACACACACACATTCACACACCTGACAAACACACCCCAGTTACACACACACACACACATACACACTGGACACACACACACGCTGGACACACACACACACACAGGACAGACAGACACTAGACACACACACACAGGACAGACTCACACAACAGACACACACACACACACACACACACACACACACACACACACACACACACACACACACACACACACACACACACACTGTACAGACACACTGTACAGACACACACACAAACACTGGACATACCCCCCCAGTCATCATATAAGTTAGTCCAAGTGGTGGTAATAATTTTTGTCTTAACTATCCTGATAACTCCAACATGTCTGATATGAACATTGACATAAACCCTCTACATACTTGAGTTTCTCCAGTCTGCAGTGTGGATCCTCCAGTCCAGCAGAGAGCAGTCTGACTCCTGAGTCTACTGGGTGATTGTAGCTCAGGTCCAGCTCTCTCAGGTGTGAGGGGTTTGACTTCAGAGCTGAGACCAGAGAGGCACAGCCTTCCTCTGTGACTAGACATCCTGACAGCCTGCAAAGAGTCAAATCATATTACAACCACACTGCTATTCTTTGGTGGTGGAAATAGCGGCAGTAATGTGTTTCAACCCTAGGACCCTAACTTCCCAGATCTTCATTGTAAAGGTTTAAAACACTGTTTCTCTGCTTGTTCAATGAACCATAAACAATTACTGAACATGCACATCTGGAACGGTCATTAAGACACTAACAGCTTACAGACGGAAGGCAATTAAGGTCACAGTTATGAAAACTTAGGACACTAAAGAGGCCTTTCTACTGACTCTGAAAAACACCAAAAGAAAGATGCCCAGGGTCCCTGCTCATCTGCAGATGTGGCCAGGGCAATAAATTGCAATGTCCGTACTGTGAGACGCCTAAGACAGCGCTACAGGGAGACAGGACGGACAGCTGATCATCCTCGCAGTGGCAGACCACGTGTAACAACACCTACACAGGATCAGTACATCCGAACATCACACCTGAGGGACAGGTACAGGATGGCAACAACAACTGCCAGAGTTACAGCAGGAACACACAATCCCTCCATCAGTGCTCACAGCAAGAACTGGTAAATCTGGTCCAGTCCATGAGGAGGAGATGAACTGTAGTACTTAATGCAGCTGGTGGAAACACCAGACACTGACTGTTACTTTTGATTTTGACCCCCTTTGTTCAGGGACACATTATTACATTTCTGTTAGTCACATGTCTGAGGAACTTGTAAAGTTTATGTCTCAGGTGTTGAATCTTGTTATGTTCATACAAATATTTACACATAATAAGTTTGCTGAAAAAGAAACGCAGTTGACATTGACAGGACATTTCTTTTTTTGCAGAGTATAAATTCAAAATAGTGGCAGTATATATTTTTTAAACATATTCAGATATATCGGTGTCCTAAAACCTGCCATATCTATTCATAAATGAATGTATCATTATTAAAAATGACAAAGTATTGCTTGTAGAGAAAAAAATGTATAGTACAAATGTTTGAGTAGACTGACCAGACCAGTTTAAAAGCAGTATCAGTCAAAACACAGACACTGAGGTGTCAGATTTAGATTGTATTGAGTAAACAGTCCACACCATATCTATTTTGACAGTGAAACTAACATTTTAAATGTGGCTCTGTACTCCAGCATTGTGGATTTGAGATCAAATGTTTCATATGAGGTGACAGTATATAATGTCACCTTTTATTTGAGGGTATTTTCATACATATCTGTTTCACCATTTAGAAAAATAAATGCAGTTACAGATGAAGTCGGAAGTTTACATACACCTTAGCCAAATATGTTTAAACTCAGTTTCACAATTCCTGACATTTAATCCTAGTAATAATTCCCTGTCTTAGGTCCGTTCGTTCGTTTGATCAGTTAGATCAGTTAGATCAGTTAGATTAGTTAGATTAGTTAGGATCACCACTTTATTTTAAGAATGTGAAATGTCAGAATAATAGTATAGAGAATTATTTCTTTCTTTCATTCCATTCCCAGTGGGGCAGAAGTTAACATACACTCAATTAGTATTTGGTAGCATTTCCTTTAAAATGTTTAACTTGGGTCAAACGTTTCAGGTAGCCTTCCACAAGCTTCCCACAATAAGTTGGGTAAATTTTGGCCCATTCCTCCTGAACTGGTGTAACTGAGTCAGGTTTGTAGGCCTCCTTGCTCGCACACACGTTTTCAGTTCTACTCTCACATTTTCTATAGGATTGAGGTCAGGGCTTTGTGATGGCCACTCCAATACCTTGACTTTGTTGTCCTTAAGCCATTTTGCCACAACTTTGGAAGTATGCTTGGGGTCATTGTCCATTTGGAAGAACCATTTGCGACCAAGCTTTAACTTCCTGACTGATGTCTTGAGATGTTGCTTCAAAATATCCACATAATTTTCCTTCCTCATAATGCCATCTATTTTGTGAAGTGCACCAGCACCTCCTGCAGCAAAGCACCCTCACAACATGATGCTGCCACCCCCGTGATTCACGGTTGGGATGGTGTTCTTCAGCTTGCAAGCCTCACCCTTTTTCCTCCAAACATAACGATGGTCTTTATGGCCAAACAGTTCTATTTTTGTTTAATCAGAACAGAGGACATTTCTCCAAAAAGTACGATCTTTGTCCCCATGTGCAGTTGCAAACAGTAGTCTGGCTTTTTTATGGCGGTTTTGGAGCAGGGCTTCTTCCTTGCTGAGCGGCCTTTCAGGTTATGTCGATATAGGACTCGTTTTACTGTGGACATGGATAATTTTGTACCTGTTTCTCCTTCCTGAGCGGTATGACGGATGCGTGGTCCCATGGTGTTTATACTTGCGTACTATTGTTTGTACAGATTAACGTTGTACCTTCAAGCGTTTGGAAATTGCTCCAAAGGATGAACCAGACTTGTGGAGGTCTACAATTTTTTTTCTGAGATCTTACCTGATTTCATTTGATTTTCCCATGATGTAGATAGATAGATAGATAGATAGGTACTTTATTGATCCCCCGGGGGGGAAATTTCATGAGCAAAGAGGCACTGAGTTTGAAGGTAGGCCTTGAAATACATCCACAGGTACACCTCCAATTGACTCAAATTATGTCAATTAGCCTATCCTGAAGCTTCTAAAGCCATGACATCACTTTCTGGAATTTTCCAAGATGTTTAAAGGCAGAGTCAACTTAGTGTATGTAAACTTCTGACCCATTGGAATTGTGAAAATAGTGAATTATAAGTTAAATAATCTGTGTGTAATCAATTGTTGGAAGAATTACTTGTGTCATGCACTAAGTAGATGTCCTAACCGACTTTCCAAAACTATATTTTGTTAACATGAAATCTGTGGAGTGGTTGAAAAATGAGTTTTTATGACTTCAACCTAAGTGTATGTAAACTTCTGACTTCAACTGTATGTATCTAGTCCCCCTATTTGAAGAAGTTATAAGTATTCTGAACAATTCACTTATAGTGTATTAAAGTAGTCAAAAGTGTAGTATTTGGTCCAAAACTCATTGGTTGCATTTGCAGTTTGATTTGGTTGTGTTTTGGTTTAAGGTTTTCCAATAGTAACAGAATGGTGGATGATGACTGGATTAATCCTCTGTCTAAGTGAGTAGATAACATGTTTCTAAACACTACTAAATTAATCCTGATGATGCCATGATTAAGAAAAATCATGAATGAATCATGAATAATAATGAGTGAGAAAGTTACAGAGGCTAGAACAAAACATGCTAACCTCTCACCATTACCAATAACAGAGGGGGTATGATCTTTGTGCCTCTGTAACGTTCTCATTCATCATCATTCACCATTCATTCATGATTATTCATAACCATGGTAGCATCCACATGAATGTAGAAGTGTTCAGAAACATCTTCTATTCTTACTGACAATACAAGTGAAGTGACTCCAAAATGACAGGACATTATTCACCATTCAGTAACTATTGTGAAAAACATTATCCAAAACACAACCAAAACAAACTGCAAATGCATTCAACAAGTTTGTAGAATTACAAGCTTCATGTTTTCACTGCAGGGAAGGAATATTGATCCAAATACTAAACTTTTGACTAAATTAATTTGTTGAAATAATCATGACTTTTTAAAATGGGAGAACTACGTAAATAAAGTGCTTTCATTTCTAAACGGTAAAACAGATATTCAAATAAAAGTTGACATTCTGTACTGTCACCTAATATTAAACACTCTATCTCAAATCCAAAATGCTGGAGCACAGCGGAAAATTTAAAACTGTAAGCTTCACTGTCCAAACACATATGACATGGACTATATGTGCCTGGCAAACACATATGGATCTGGTGAACATGTATCACTTGTTGACCAACTACAGGAATACTGACCTCAGAGTCTCCAGTTTACAGTGAGGATTCTCCAGTCCAGCAGAGAGCAGCTTCACTCCTGAATCCTTCAGGTCATTGTTACTCAGATCCAGCTCTCTCAGGTGTGAGGGGTTTGACTTCAGAGCTGAGACCAGAGAAGCACAGCCTTCCTCTGTGACTCCACAGCCTGACAGCCTGCAAAGAGTAAAATCATATTACAATCACACTGCTATTCTTTGGTGGTGAAAATAGTGGCAGAATGTTTACAAAGCATGTAGAAGTCTGTACTTTTTATCATAGCTACTCTTCAACTGTGAGTGACGGAATCTAAAACAAAAATCCAGAAAATCACATTGTATGATTTTTAAGTAATTAATTTGCATTTTATTGCATGACATAAGTATTTGATACATCAGAAAAGCAGAACTTAATATTTGGTAGAGAAACCTTTGTTTGCAATTTCAGAGATCATATGTTTCCTGTAGTTCTTGACCAGGTTTGCACACACTGCAGCAGGGATTTTGGCCCACTCCTCCATCCAGATCCTTCAGGTTTCGGAGCTGTCGCTGGGCAATACGGACTTTCAGCTCCCTCCAAAGATTTTCTATTGGGTTCAGGTCTGGAGACTGGCTAGGCCACTCCAGGACCTTGAGATGCTTCTTACGGAGCCACTCCTTAGTTGCCCTGACTGTGTGTTTCGGGTCGTTGTCATGCTGGAAGACCCAGCCACGACCCATCTTCAATGCTCTTACTGAGGGAAGGAGGTTGTTGTCCAAGATCTCGCGATACATGGCCCCATCCATCCTCCCCTCAATACGGTGCAGTCGTCCTGTCCCCTTTGCAGAAAAGCATCCCCAAATAATGATGTTTCCACCTCCATGCTTCACGGTTGGGATGGTGTTCTTGGGGTTGTACTCATCCTTCTTCTTCCTCCAAACACGGTGAGTGGAGTTTAGACCAAAAAGCTCTATTTTTGTCTCATCAGACCACATGACCTTCTCCCATTCCTCCTCTGGATCATCGGCAAACTTCAGACAGGCCTGGACATGCGCTGGCTTGAGCAGGGGGACCTTGCGTGCGCTGCAGGATTTTAATCCATGACGGCGCAGTGTGTTACTAATGGTTTTCTTTGAGACTGTGGTCCCAGCTCTCTTCAGGTCATTGACCATGTCCTGCAGTGTAGTTCTGGGCTGATCCCTCACCTTCCTCATGATCATTGATGGCCCACGAGGTGAGATCTTGCATGGTGCCCCAGACCAAGGGAGATTGACCGTCATCTTGAACTTCTTCCATTTTCTAATAATTGCGCCAACAGTTGTTGCCTTCTCACCAAGCTGCTTGCCTATTGTCCTGTAGCCCATCCCAGCCTTGTGCAGGTCTACAATTTTATCCCTGATGTCCTTACACAGCTGTTTGATTGAGTGTGTGGAGGCCGTTTGATTGAGTGTGTGGACAGGTGTCTTCTGTACAGGTAACGAGTTCAAACAGGTGCAGTTAATACAGGTAATGAGTGGAGAACAGGAGGGCTTCTTAAAGAAAAACTAACAGGTCTGTGAGAGACGGAATTCTTACTGGTTGGTAGGTGATCAAATACTTATGTCATGCAATAAAATGCAAATTAATTATTTAAAAATCATACAATGTGATTTTCTGGATTTTTGTTTTAGATTCCGTCTCTCACAGTTGAAGTGTACCTATGATAAAAATTACAGACCTCTACATGCTTGGTAAGTAGGAAAACCTGCAAAATCGGCAGTGTATCAAATACTTGTTCTCTCCACTGTAGATAGGTTCTTTATTGATCCCCGAGGGGGAAATTTCTTTGTCAAGCAGCTACAACAACAAAACACAGGGCAGGTGCAAAATGCCACAACAAAAGTACACAAAAGACAGATACACGGTACATGATACATAGAGGGGCAGTATGAAAAAGTATAGAAATACAAGATATCTGGAGTGCAAAAAAAAGCTATAAAAAGACATTGCATAGTATGGGTGGTTGGCTGAATATGTACACTATACATTGGTGGATGTTGGATGGTTAACTATACTATACAGGTCGATGGCAGAGAAATACTTCAGTAGCTAAAAATGCATATGATATGAGCGAGGGTAATAATAGTTTACTTAATAGACAGACTGGCTAAATGAACAGGTAAGTGAAAATTTTGCATGGTTAAATTAGCTGTACAGGTAAGTATACAGTTATATTTACAGATAAGTGAATACTTGCATGGTTACACAAACTGTACAGGTAAATGATAGGAAGAGATACTTAATTAGCTAAATGTGTGTATGATATAATTTGGGGTAATAATAGTAATTCCCTTAAAATACAGTCCTTAGTGCGCAGGGTTTAATTACAGACAACTGCATGTATTGCACATTCGATATACTAAAACAATGAGAAAAGATGCAACTGACAGGATACTAATATGCATTCCTGAGTGAATGACTACGTAAGTTAGGTCCAAGAATTACTAGCAATATTGCACGTGATATGAAATAACAACTGTAGATGATGTATGTACAGACCTGCATGAATAAATAGGTCCTGAGTGAATGAGTGATGACGACCAGAGTTACTCACGGATGGATGCATAATTGTTAAACTATGTCCTAGCACCCCAGTTCCAGATCTATGTTGCCGACGGCACGGCACCCCGGTGAGGCATTATATAGTCTAATATCCGCCGGCAGGAAGGACCTCCTGTAGAGCTCTCTGGCACACCGTGGTGGGATCAGTCTGTGACTGAAGGTGCTCCTCAGCATCATAACCATGGCATGCAGAGGGTGGGTGACGTTGTCCATGATGGCCAGCAGTTTGGCCAGGATACGTCTCTCCGCCACCTCCTCTAGAGTGTCAAGGCTCATCCCCAGGACAGAGCTAGCCTTCCTGATCAGCTTATTTACCCGAGAAGCATCACCGGCTTTGATGTTTGCTCCCCAGCACACCACTGCAAAAAAGATGGCACTGGCCACCAGACTGGTAGAAGGTATGCAGTAGTTTACTGCACACGTTGAAGGACCTGAGCCTCCTCAGAAAGTAGAGTCGGCTCTGGCCCTTTTTGTATAGGGCCCCGGTGTTACCAGCCCATTCCAGCCTGTTGTCCATATGGACTCCCAGGAACTTGTATGACCCAACCATTTCCACATCCATCTCCTGTATAGGGACTGCAGTCAGTCGTGCCTTGGTTCTCCTGAAGTCCACCACCATCTCCTTTGTTTTGCTGATGTTGAGCTGAAGGTGGTTCTGCTCACACCACAACACAAAGTCACTGATTGTGCTCCTGTACTCCTCCTCCTGCCCACCCCTGATGCACCCTACAATTGCGGAGTCATCCGAGAACTTCTGTAGGTGGCATGTTTCAGAGTTATATCTGAAGTCTGAGGTGTAGAGGGTGAACAGGCAGGGGGACAGGACCGTTCCCTGGGGGGGCCCTGTGTTTCTAACAGCCCGTTCAGACACACAGCTCTGTAGTCACACAAATTGTGGCCTACCGGTCAGGTAGTCCGTGACCCAGGAGACTAAGGGTGCTTCCACTTTCATCCTCCTCATCTTCTCACCCAGTAGCAGGGGCTGAATGGTATTGAAGGCACTGGAGAAGTCAAAAAACATAACCCTCACAGTGCAACCTGCGTTGTCCAGGTGAGAGTAGGCCCTCTGCAGAAGGTAGATGATTGCATCATCCACCCCGATGTTGCGCTGATACGCGAACTGCAGGGGGTCCAGTGATGTACACACCAGGGGTCTGAGGTGAGCGAGAACTAACCTTTCCAGGGTCTTCATGATGTGGGATGTTAGAGTTACAGGTCTGAAGTCATTCAGGACAGTGGGGTGCGCCTTCTGGGGCACTGGGACCAGGCAGGATGTTTTCCACAGCACAGGGACACTTTCCAGGCTCAGGCACAGACCCTAAGCACCCTTGGGCTGATGCCATCAGAGCCTGCCGTTTTCCAAAGTGAAGCTGACATTTTAAATGTGTCTCTAAACTCCAGACTTTTGGAATTGAGATCAAATGTTTCATATGAGGTGACAGTATATAATGTCATCTTTTATTTGAGGGTATTTTCAAACGTATCTGTTTTACCATTTAGAAAATTAAAAGCACTTTATGTATTTAGTCCCCCTATTTGAAAAAGTCATAGGTTTTCTGACCAATTAACTTATTGTTTATTAAAGTAGTTAAAATTGTAGTATTTGGTCCCAAACTCATTGGTTGCATTTGCAGTTTGATTTGGTTGTGTTTTGGGTTATGTTTTGCCCAATAGTAACTGAATGGTGGATGATTACTGGATTAATCCTCTGTCTAAGTGAGTAGATAACATGTTTCTAAACACTACTAAATGAATCCTGATGACGCCATGATTAAGAAAAATCATGAATGAATCATGAATAATAATGAGTGAGAAAGTTACAGAGGCTGGAACAAAACATGCTAACCTCTCACTATTACCAATAACAGAGGGGGTATGATCTTTGTTCCTCTGTAACGTTCTCATTCATCATCATTCACCATTCATTCATGATTATTCATAACCATGGTAGCATCCACATGAATGTAGAAGTGTTCAGAAATATCTTCTATTCTTACTGACAATACAAGTGAAGTGACTCCAAAATGACAGGACATTATTCACCATTCAGTTACTATTGGGAAAAACATTATCCAAAACACAACCAAAACAAACTGCAAATGCATTCAACAAGTTTGTAGAATCACAAGCTTCATGTTATCACTGCAGGGAAGGAATATTGATCCAAATACTAAACTTTTGACTAAATTAATTTGTTGAAATAATCATGACTTTTTCAAATGGGAGAACTACATAAATAAAGTGCTTTCATTTCTAAACGGTAAAACAGATATTTATGAATACACTGAAATAAAAGTTGACATTCTGTACTGTCGCCTAACATTGAAACACATCTCAAATCCAAAATACTGGAGCACAGCGGTAAATTTAAAACTGTATGCTTCACTGTCCATATGATGTGGACTATGTGTTCCTGGTAAACACATGTGGATCTGGTGAACAGTTATCACTTGTTGACCAACTACAGGAATACTGACCTCAGAGTGTCCAGTTTACAGTGGGGATTCTCCAGTCCAGTAGAGAGCAGCTTCACTCCTGAATCCTTCAGGTCATTGTTACTCAGATCCAGCTCTCTCAGGTGTGAGGGGTTTGACTTCAGAGCTGAGACCAGAGAAGCACAGCCTTCCTCTGTGACTAGACAGCCTGACAGCCTGCAAAGAGTAAAATCATATTACAACCACACTGCTATTCTTAGGTGATAAAAATAGTGGCAGTATATATTTTTTCAACATATTGAGATATATCATGTCCTGAAAACTGCCATATCTATTCACAAATGAATGTATCATTATTGGAAATTACATTCTAAGTATTGCTTGTAGAGAAAAAATATTTATACTGACCAGACCAGTTTAAAAACCAGTATCAGTCAAAAGACAGACAGTGGGGTATCAGATTTAGATTGTATTGAGTATACAGTCCACACCATATCTAGTTTGACAGTGAAACTAACATTTTAAATGTGGCTCTGTGCTCCAGCATTGTGGATTTGAGATCAAATGTTTCATATGAGGTGACAGTATGTACATTCACCTTTATTTGAGGGTATTTTCATACAAATCTGTTGAAGTCAGAGGTTTACATGCACTTAGGTTGAAGTCATTATAACTCATTTTTCAACCACTCCACAGATTTCATGTTAACAAACTATAGTTTTGGCAAGTCGGTAAGGACATCTACTTCGTGCATGACACAAGTAATTCTTCCAACAATTGTTTACAGACAGAGTTTTTCACTTATAATTCATTATATCACAATTCCAGTGGGTCAGAAGTTTACATGCACTAAGTTGACCGTGCCTTTAAACAGCTTGGAACATTCCAGAAAATGATGCCATGGCTTTAGAAGCTTCTGATAGGCTAATTGACATCATTTGAGTCAATTGGAGGTACCTGTGGATGTATTTCAAGGCCTACCTTCAAACTCAGTGCCTCTTTGCTCAACATCATGGAGAAATCTAAAGAAATCAGCCAAGACCTCAGAAAAGAAATTGTAGACCTCCACAAGTCTGGTTCATCCTTGGGAGCAGTTTCCAAATTCCTGAAGGTACTACATTCATCTGTACAAACAATAGTATGCAAGAATAAACACCATGGGAACACGCAGCCGTCATACCGCTCAGGAAGGAGCCGCGTTCTGTCTCCTAGAGATTATCGTACTTTAGTGCGAAAAGTGCAAATCAACCCAGAACAACAGCAAAGGACCTTGTGAAGATGCTGGAGGAAACAGGTACAAACGTTTCCATGTACACAGTAAAACAAGTCCTATATCGACATAACCTGAAAGGCTGCTCAGCATGGAAGAAGCCACTGCTCCAAAACCGCCATAAAAAAGACAGACTACGGTTTGCACATGTGTCACGAGATGGTGCATACATCGACCAAGACGCAGCGTAGGGATTATAGTTTGACATTCTGTTATTTAATTAATTTCAACGTCCAGATGAACGAACTATATAACACAACAAACATACACGATACGACAAATGAGAAAAACGAACCACACTTACTGTCACCGTGACTGGAGAATTAATAACCCACAACCCCGGTGTGAAAACATACAAACCTATGTAGGATACCTAATTAGAGACAATGCGCAGCAGCTGCCTCTAATTAGGGATCCAGCACAAACCACCACCAGATACAGAAGGAATAGACCTGTCAGACTCTGACCATGGTTACATAGAGAAGCAAATAGGCTTCTTTATGGCCAGAGCCTGACAACATGGGGACAAAGATAGTACTTTTTGGAGAAATATCCTCTGGTCTGATGAAACAAAATAGAACTGTTTGGCCATAAAGACCATCGTTATGTTTGGAGGAAAAAGGGCGTGGCTTGCAAGCCGAAGTAGACCATCCCAACCGTGAATCACGGGGGTGGCAGCATCATGTTGTGGGGGTGCTTTGCTGCAGGAGGGACTGGTGTGCTCTACATGGTGCTGCTCTATTACTGCAATGCTCTACTCTCTGGCTACTTGCATAAAGCACTAAATAAACTTCAATTAGTGCTAAACACGGCTGCTAGAATCTTGACTAGAACCAAAAATTTGTATCATATTACTCCCGTGCTAGCCTCTCTACACTGGCTTCCTGTTAAGGCTAGGGCTGATTTCAAGGTTTTACTGCTAACCTACAAAGCATTACATGTCTTTGCTCCTACTTATCTCTCAGATTTGGTCCTGTCGTACATAACTACACGTACGCTCCGGTCACAAGACGCAGGCCTCCTTATTGCCCCTAGAATTTCTAAGCAAACAGCTGGAAGCAGAGCTTTCTCCTATAGAGCTACATTTTTATGGGATGGTCTGCCTATCCATGTGAGAGACGCAGACTCCGTCTCGACCTTTAAGTCTTTACTGAAGACTCATCTCTTCAGCATGTCCTATGATTGAGTGTAGTCTGGCCCAGGGGTGCAAGGGTGAACGGCAAGGCTCTGGAGCGACGAACCACCCTTGCTGTCTCTGCCTGGCCGGTTCCCGTCTCTCCATTAAGATTCTCTGCCTCTGACCCTATTACGGGGGCTGAGTCACTGGCTTACTGGTGCTTTCCATGCGATCCCTATGAGGGGTGCGTCACGTCCTGTCCGGTTTGTCGCCCCCTCTGGCTTGTGCAGTGGAGGGGATCTTTCGTGGGCTATACTCAGCCTTGTCTCAGGGTAGTAAGTTGGTGGATGTTGACATCCCTCTATTGGTGTGGAGGCTGTGCTTTGGCAGAGTGGGTGAGGTTATATCCTGCCTGGTTGGCCCTGTCCGGGGGTATTGTCGGGGTATTGTCGGAGGGGGCCACAGTGTCTCCTGACCCCCCCTGTCTCAGCCTCCAGTATCTATGCTGCAATAGTCTATGTGCCAGGGGGCTAGGGTCAGTTTGTTAAATCTGATGGTATTATCCGGTGTCTTGTGTGAATTTCAGTATGCTCCCTCTAATTCTCTCTCTCTCCCACTCTACCTGAGCCTACCCGGAGGACCATGCTTCAGGACCACCTGCCCTGATGACCCCAAGCTGTCCCCAGTCCAACTGGTCGTGCTGCTGCACCGGTTTCAACTCTTCTGCCTGCGGTTATGGAACCCTGACCTGTTCATTGGACGTGCCACCTTGTCCCAGTCCTGCTGTTTTCATCTCGCTCTCTCTCTACCGCACCTGCGCTCTATTGCACTGAAAAGCCAAGTGACATTCGCTCCTGATGTATTCACCTGTTGCAACCTCCACAACTACTATTGTTATTATTTGGAGAAAGAACTGGCCTTAATGGCAATGAATTGTTATAATCTCCACCCGGCACAGCCAGAAGAGGACTGGCTACCCCTCAGAGCCTGGTTCCTCTCTAGGTTTCTTCCTAGGTTTTGCCTTTCTAGGGAGTTTTTCCCAGCCACCGTGCTTCTACATCTGCATTGCTTGCTGTTTGGGGTTTTAGGCTGGGTTTCTGTATAGCACTTTGTGACATTGGCTGATGTAAAAAGCGCTTTATAAATACATTTGACTTGAAATTTGATTTGGTGCACTTCACAAAATAGATGGCATCAATAAGAAGGAAAATTATGTGGATATATTTTTTTATTGAACCTTTATTTTACTAGGCAAGTCAGTTAAGAACAAATTCTTATTTACAATGACGGCCTAGGAACAGTGGGTTAACTGCCTTGTTCAGGGGCAGAACGACAGATTTTTACCTTGTCAGCTCGGGGATTCAATCCTGCTACCTTCCAGTTACGGGCCTAACACTCTAACCACTAGGCTACCTGCCACCCCAAATATTACAGATATTGAAGCAACATCTCAAGACATTAGTCAGGAAGTTAAAGCTTGGTCGCAAATGGGTCTTCCAAAGGGACAATGACCCCAAGCATACATTCAAAGTTGTGGAAAAATGTCTTAAGGACAACAAAGTCAAAGTATTGGAGTGGCCATCACAAAGCCCTGACCTCAATCCTATAGAAAATGTGTGGGCAGAGCTGAAAAAGAGTGTGCGAGCAAGAAGGCCTACAAACCTGACCCAGTTACACCAGTTCTGTCAGGAGAAATGGGCCAGAATTCACCCAATGTATTGTGGGAAGCTTATGGAAGGCTACCCGAAATGTTTGACAATTTGAAGTCAATGCTACCAAATACTAATTGAGTGTATGTAAACTTATGACCTACTGGGAATGTGATGAAATAAATAACAGCTGAAATAAATCATTCTCTCTGTCACGATGCGGAGTTAAGGGATGATAGACGGAGCGTTTGTGTAGAGACATTCCTTTTTATTTTACTTACAATACTGATAAGTGCAAAAACAAGAAAGGAGAGTTAAGAAAAGTGACTTACGGGCTGCAACACAAATGCAGTCAGGCACAAACAATGATCCACCACTCAGGTGGATTAGTGGAGAGTTTATATAGAATCCCCAATTAGAGACAACTCTAGACAGCTGTCTCCAACTGGGGATCACTAAACAACCCACTCCTGATGTTGTGATGACCTGACTGTGGCTCTCCCACTCCCTCTAGTGGGAGTCTGAGGTCTGGCCTCAGTCATGCCATCACACTCTCTACTATTAATCAGACATTTCACATTCTTAAAATAAAGTGACCTAAAACAGGGAATTATTACTAGGATTAAATGTCAGGAATTATGAAACTGAGTTTAAATGTATTTGGCGTATGTGTATGTAAACTTCCGACTTCAACAGTATCTGTTTCACCAATTAGAAAAATAAAAGTACTTTATGTATCTAGTCCCCCTATTTGAAGAAGTCATAAGTATTCTGACCAATTCACTTATAGTGTATTAAAGTAGTCAAAAGTTTAGTATTTGATCCCAAACTCATTGGTTGCATTTGCAGTTTTGTTTTGGTTGTGTTTTGAGTTATGTTTTGCCGAATAGTAACTGAATGGTGCATGATGACTGGATTCATCTTCTTCATCTTCTGTCTAAGTGAGTAGATAACATGTTTCTAAACACTACTAAATGAATCCTGATGATGCCATGATTAAGAAAAATCATGAATGAATCATGAATAATAATGAGTGAGAAAGTTACAGAGGCTAGAACAAAACATGCTAACCTCTCACCATTACCAATAACAGAGGGGGTATGATCTTTGTGCCTCTGTAACGTTCTCATTCATCATCATTCACCATTCATTCATGATTATTCATAACCATGGTAGCATCCACATGAATGTAAAAGTGTTCAGAAACATCTTCTATTCTTACTGACAATATAAGTGAAGTGACTCCAAAATGACAGGACATTATTCACCATTCAGTTACTATTGGGAAAAACATTATCCAAAACACAACCAAAACAAACTGCAAATGCATTCAACAAGTTTGTAGAATCACAAGCTTCATGTTATCACTGCAGGGAAGGAATATTGATCCAAATACTAAACCTTTGACGAAATGTATTTGTTGAAATAATCATAACTTGGGAGAACTACATAAGTAAAGTGCTTTCATTTCTAAATGGTAAACAGATGTTTATGAATACCCTGAAATAAAAGTTTGACATTCTGTACTGTCAACTAATATGTGCCTGGAAAACACATGTGGATCTGGTGAACAGTTATCACTTGTTGACCAACTACAGGAATACTGACCTCAGAGTCTCCAGTTTACAGTGGGGATTCTCCAGTCCAGCAGAGAGCAGCTTCACTCCTGAATCCTTCAGGTCATTGTTACTCAGATCCAGCTCTCTCAGGTGTGAGGGGTTTGACTTCAGAGCTGAGACCAGAGAAGCACAGCCTTTCTTTCTGACTCCACAGACTGACATCCTGCAAAGAGTCAAATCATATTACAACCACACTGCTATTCTTTGGTCGTGAAAATAGTGGCAATATATATTTTTTAAACATATTCAGATACATCAGGGTCCTGAAACCTGCCATATCTATTCACAAATGAATGTATCATTATTATAAATTACAAATGATCAAAATATTGCTTGTAGTGAAAACTTTGTATAGTACAAATATTTGAGTAGACTGACCAGACCAGTTTAAAAAGCAGTATCAGTCAAAAGACAGACAGTGAAGTATCAGATTTAGATTGTATTGAGTGTACAGTCCACACCATATCTAGTTTGACAGTGAAACTAACATTTTAAATGTGGCTCTGTACTCCAGCATTGTGGATTTGAGATCAAATGTTTCATATGAGGTGACAGTATATAATGTCACCTTTTATTTGAGGGTATTTTCATACATATCTGTTTCACCATTTAGAAAAATAAAAGCACTTTATGTATCTAGTCCCCCTATTTGAAGAAGTCATAAGTATTCTGACCAATTCACTTATAGTGTATTAAAGTAGTCAAAAGTTTAGTATTTGGTCCCAAACTCATTGGTTGCATTTGCAGTTTTGATTTGTTTGTTTTTTGGGTTATGTTTTGGCCAATAGTAACTGAATGGTGGATGATGACTGGATTAAAACTCTAAACACATGTGGATCTGGTGAACAGTTATCACTTGTTGACCAACTACAGGAATACTGACCTCAGAGTCTCCAGTTTACAGTGGGGATTCTCCAGTCCAGCAGAGAGCATCTTCACTCCTGAATCCTTCAGGTCATTGTTACTCAGATCCAGCTCTCTCAGGTGTGAGGGGTTTGACTTCAGAGCTGAGACCAGATAAGCACAGCCTTCCTCTGTGACTCGACAGCCTGACAGCCTGCAAATAGATCATCATGATTTCACAAACATTCTGTTAATTTAACACCAGTAGTGTAGAAGGACAATGGCCGATGCATTTGGTTTATTCTCTCAAACAACATACAGATTCATCTTCCGTCTCCTAGAATGTTATGGTCATATTGTTATACTAATGAACATCAAGGCATTGATTCATTATGTTTTTAATAATACATATTTTACTCTAAACTGAATATTTCTTCCTGATGATTAGTACTTAAATGTCATTTTATGTACTCACAGAGCAGCTCTGGAGGCTTTGACCACTGGCAGCAGCCTCAGAAGACCTTCCTCTGATCTGGAGTATTTCTTCAGGTCAAACACATCCAGCTCCTTTTCTGAAGTCAGCAATACAAAGACCAGAGCTGACCACTGTGCAGGTGAGAGTTCTTCACTGGAGACACTTCCTGATCTCAGGTATCCTTGGATCTCCTCCACTAGAGAATGGTCATTCAGTTCATTCAAACAGTGGAACAGATTGATGCACCTCTCTGGAGAGGGATTTTCCCTGATCTTCTCCTTGATGTACTTGACTGTTTCTTCATGGATCTGTGAGCTGCTTCTTGTCTTTGTCAGTAGACCTCGTAAGTGCTTCTGATTGGACTCCAGTGAGAGGCCCAGAAGGAAGCGGAGGAAAAGGTCCAGGTTTCCTGTCTCACTTTGTAAGGCTTTATCCACAGCACTCTTGTAGACAGTAACTTCAGGCTTGTTTCTGATCCTCACAGAAACGTTCCTGGACGTTGATTCAGGTTTGCCCATTAGATTATCATTGTTGTTGATGAATGAAAGGAACACATATACAGCAGCCAGAAACTCCTGAATGCTCAGATGCACGAAGCAGTACACCTTGTCCTGGTACAGCCCACATTCCTCTTTAAAGAGCTGTGTACACAATCCTGAGTACACTGAGGCTTCATTGACATCAATGCCAGCCTCTTTCAGGTCTTCTTCATAGAAAATCTGATTGCCATTCACAAGCTGTTGAAAAGCTAGTTTTCCCAGTGACAGAATGTTCTCTTTATTCCAGTGTGGACCTGTCTCTTCTTTCCCAAGATACTTTTCATTCTTCTGTTTGGTATGAAACACCACAAGGTGTGTGTACATCTCAGTCAGAGTCTTGGGCATCTCTTCTCTCTTGTCTGTACTCAACATGTGTTCAAGGACTGTTGCAGAAATCCAACAGAAGACTGGAATGTGGCACATGATGTGGAGGCTCCTTGATGTCTTTATGTGAGAGATGATTCTGCTGGCCAGGTCCTCATCACTGAATCTCTTCCTGAAGTACTCCTCCTTCTGTGGGTCATTGAACCCTCGTACCTCTGTCACCTGGTCAACACATCCTGAAGGGATCTTATTGGCTGCTGCAGGTCGGGTAGTTATCCAGAGGAGAGCATAGGGAAGCAGATTTCCCTTGATGAGATTTGTCAGCAGAACATCCACTGAGGTTGACTCTGTGACATCACAACATATCTTGTTCTTCTGGAAGTCTAGGGGCAGTCGGCACTCATCCAGACCATCAAAGATGAACAGAACTTTGTACTTGTCGTAGTTGGAGATTCTTGATTCTTTGGTTTCCATTGAGAAGTGATTGAGAAGTTCAATCAAAGTCTGTTTTTTCCCTTTCATCAAATTCAGCTCCCGAAAAGGGAATGAAAATACAAATTGGACATCCTGATTTGCTTTTCCTTCAGCCCAGTCCAGAATGAACTTCTGTACAGAGACTGTTTTTCCAATGCCAGCGACTCCCTTTGTCAGCACAGTTCTGATAAGTTTGTCTTGTCCAGTTAAGGGTTTGAAGATGTCGTTACATTTGATTGCAGTCTCTGGTCTGGCTTGTTTCCTGGTTGTTGTCTCAATCTGTCTCAACTCATGTTCATTGTTGACCTCTCCTGTTCCACCCTCTGTGATGTAGAGCTCTGTGTAGATCTTATTGAGAAGTGTTGGTTTTCCTTGTTTAGCGATCCCCTCAAATACACATTGAACTTTCTTCTTTAGATTAGATTTGAGTTCACGTTGGCAAATCACAGCAAGCTCATCTGAATCTAGAAATAACACAGAGGATATTAATATTACATCTGATTTAATGCCTACAGTATTGTAGAACTGTGTTATAAAGTTTAAATTGTAATAATGTATTATCTTAACTGTCTGTATAAATGTGTAAATGTTTTCATATTGCATTACACACTGGTGTGACTGATTTATATAATTATTGGTATTATTGATGGTATTATTAATGTTGTCTCTCTCTGTCTCTCCTCTTCTCTCTGTCTAAATGAATCAACACAACACATCCCTGCTGCTACTTGATGAGGTCACTAGGTGTTGTGTTAAGGCTGCTACAATATCATTGAGTTACACAGCTACTTTAGCTGTACTTTAGCTACAGCTTTGAAATGTTTCTTATAAAACAGCATTCAACATGAGGCAGACAGCTCTTACTTTTCTCCAGTGTGTCAGCAAGCTCCTTCCGGTTCATTTTCCTCAGGACGTGCAGTGTGATCTTCAGAGCCCCCTCTCTGGCACTGCTCTCCTGCTTCTCATCTTCAGCATCCACCACTTCCTTATCAACTTTACTTGAGGTAAACAAAAACAAATGTACATAACAGGACCACATACACTGAATACGGAGGCCAGGTCTGTTTGATGACTCTGGGAAGACTGACCACTGAGAATCTCTGACTCTGGTCTCTCCTGTTGGTTTCTGTGGACAAAACTTCCAAGGAGTGCACACACACACACACACACACACACACACACACACACACACACACACACACACACACACACACACACACACACATACACACAAATGGTAAAATGGGAGAGGAGAAATGACTAGAGACAGTGTTGTTTAACTCACTGACCATGACCCATGAGTTCTTCTTACCTTTGCTCAGTATAAAAGTCTCTCTCTCTAAACTCTATAGGTTGACCCATAGACTTGCCACTCTTCATGGACACACAGCTGGGTACAGGGGAGGCTGGTCTCTCCTGCTTTATTGGACTTCAACACAACAGAGACAAACATTACGTCTCTCATCTACTCTGAGCTCAGATGGGGAAACATAAGAAGGGTTTCATTCCAAAACACTATATATCCATTTTCAGAAATGTTGGTAAATTATCTTTTATTGTTTAAAGACATTATGAAACCACTACAGACCTTTATAAAGGTTTCTAAAGGGTGTCATTTACACTTGAAAAATTCAGACTTGTCACGCAATGGGGTTTGGAGAGACCAAGACGCAGCGCAGGGATAGTAGTTCGACATTTTTCTTTATTAATATACTATGTAATAAATATTTCACCTAACACACGAAATGAACGGACGTAAAACAAAGCACACTTATCTTCACCGTGACTGCGACATATACTTCGACATGTACGATATAATGACCCACACCAAGTGAAGGACAGACTCAACATATATTGGATCCCTAATTAGAGACAACGGGTAGCAGCTGCCTCTAATTAGAGATCCCCCCAAAACCCACAAAGAAACAGAAAAGAACGACACTATCAGACTCTGACCATAGCTACATAGAGAAGCCTATTGCTTCTCTATGGCCAGAGCCTGACAAGACTGGATTTGCCCTAATGTAAAATGTAGCAACCCCTACAAAACACTTCCATTAATTATAATCCACATAATAATGCACATTTGCTGTTGCTGCAGGATTATTTTCCTTCTGTGAGAAACGGGGTCAAATTAAGATATCATCTGTAAATGCATTCATCTTAAAATAGCTAGTTGAGACAGCCACATATCACAGTCAAATATACAGGATACAAACATTCCATTACAGCTAAACAATGGATATATAGCATTTAGCAAAAAAACACATTTTCATACACATCAAAAATCAATAACAGTTATATTGAAGGTAAGCAATCATTTCTGAGATAAAAAAACAAATGTGATGTTTTTATTATATATAGCATTTTGGAAATAAACTTAAGAATTCTTAAGAAAATTGTAATCTCACCTCTTAGCTTTGGGGTCATGTCCACCAGAGAGACTCATTTTAGAGGCAGGGCCCCCCTCCTCTCTCTCCCCAGAGAGACTCATTTTAGAGGCAGGGCCCCCCTCCTCTCTCTCCCCAGAGAGACTCATTTTAGAGGCAAGGCCCCCCTCCTCTCTCTCCCCAGAGAGACTCATTTTAGAGCACTGACCCCTAAACAGAGATCCAGAATGTTAGTTGTGTTTAACACAGTGACAACTAATTACTGAATGTCAATTGTTCTCATTTATTATTACTAACTATTAGACCAGATGGTGTTAACTAACTATTAGAGCAGATGGTGTTAACAAACTATTAGAGCAGATGGTGTTAACAAACTATTAGAGTAGATGGTGTTAACTAACTATTAGAGAAGATGGTATTAACAAAATATTAGAGCAGATGGTGTTAACTAACTATTAGAGCAGATGGTGTTAAACTATTAGAGCAGATGGTGTTAACTAACTATTAGAGCAGATGGTGTTAACAGACTATTAGAGCAGATGGTGTTAACTAACTATTAGAGCAGATGGTGTTAACAAACTATTAGAGCAGATGGTGTTAACTAACTATTAGAGCAGATGGTGTTAACTAACTATTAGAGCAGATGGTGTTAACTAACTATTAGAGCAGATGGTGTTAACTAACTATTAGAGCAGATGGTGTTAACTAACTATTAGAGCAGATGTTGTTAACTAACTATTAGGAAACAGATCTTGATGAGTATTATTTTAAATGATTGGAGAGAATAAAATAAAACAGAGGTAAACTATCAATTCATATAATGTATTTGTATAGATTTAATAATCATTAAATCAATTGACCAAGTAGTGAACATAAATCATTACTAGGTCAACATAGAACTGCAGGAGATTCGTTTTAAAACAGCCATAAAATCAAGTTTTTGGTGTGGTGTATTCATGCATCTCAGTCAACTATAACCTAAATGCATTATTATCTCCATCTTGGCCCAATTCACATTTCCAGTTTCCCACCCTGAAATACCAAGGTAGAACGGGCCCTGCGTCTCAACCAATAGCCAATATAGGTATAATATCCCAAGCAGGGCTACAGCAACTTCCAAAGAGGTCAGGCTCCTTGAGCTTAGTGGTGGCCACTGGTTTGGCTGTCCTCGGCAGAGCGGTGTCACTGTAACCAAGTGGTCACATATCGTTCTGGGTTCCAGTACAAAAAAGGGGGGTCACTACAGACCCTGGTTTGATCCCGGGCTGTAACACTTTACATGTTGCGTTTATATATTTTTGTTCAGAATAGATAAAAACACAAAGCTTCAAGCAGAGGTCAGTGCTCTTCTGAAACCTGTCAGATGGTAGTGTGATGTCTGAAGCTTCGAACGTCGTCATCACGTAGTATTGTTACTTTGATACAAGCATTGTTACGTTGTGTCGAATCAGTAGTGCTTTGAAAACTGCAACGGTGCATCGGATCTCCGGTATCAATAGTCACATCACTAGTGTTCACTGAATGTTGACTAGTAACAAGAAAGTGGTGCCTAAAAGACACCCACCATGAGTGCCCATTGAAGTCAACCCAGATGAGGAGAACTAAAATAAAAACCCTCCAACTTACAATATGGAGTAATATAACAAGTGGAGCAAACCAAACCAAACCCCGGGAGATACAAGACAGAAAGACTTTGTTCATCAACTTAAAGAAGCAGAGCTACAAAGAGGAGCCACTCTTCCAACATCTCTCAGGACAACCAGAGCACTGGGCCAGCTGCTCTGAAACATCACATAACAGGTGGAACCCCTTCTGACTAAAGAGATGACAAGCCAGCACAGGCATAAGTATACTGTCTAATGTGATACCAATCAGTGCGCCCAACGTGCTAACGCCCATGCTAATACCTCAGACCTGTCCAGACCTGTCCAGTCAAGTGCATCGTTAGATTAGTATTTTCACTACTGCGTCTACTTCTGCCCAGAAGACCTCCACTAAACATCAAACCAATATGTTTTATCTGTCTCTCTGTGACCGCCGATAACTTCACAACGACGTTGACTACAATACAACGTTACCAATGTCTTTGTAATTGTTACAAACAAGCAAAGGATAAAAATATGCTTAAAATGAAAACCGAGATGACTACATTAAAATATACAGTATATAGCCTACAGTATAGGATAAATACATAGGCTATATAATTCAATAATATTTATATCATCTATATTAATACACATAACAATATCATCAACTATATTAATACACATAACAATATCATCAACTATATTAATACACATAACAATATCATCAACTATATTAATACACATAACAATATCATCAACTATATTAATACACATAACAATATCATCAACTATATTAATACACATAACAATATCATCAACTATATTAATACACATAACAATATCATCAACTATATTAATACACATAACAATATCATCAACTATATTAATACACATAACAATATCATCAACTATATTAATACACATAACAATATCATCAACTATATCAATACACATAACAATATCATCAACTATATTAATACACATAACAATATCATCAACTATATTAATATACATAACAATATCATCAACTATATTAATACACATAACAATATCATCAACTATATTAATACACATAACAATATCATCAACTATATTAATACACATAACAATATCATCAACTATATTAATACACATAACAATATCATCAACTATATTAATACACATAATAATATCATCAACTATATTAATACACATAACAATATCATCAACTATATTAATACACATAATAATATCATCAACTATATTAATACACATAACAATATCATCAACTATATTAATACACATAACAATATCATCAACTATATTAATACACATAACAATATCATCAACTATATTAATACACATAATAATATCATCAACTATATTAATACACATAACAATATCATCAACTATATTAATACACATAACAATATCATCAACTATATTAATACACATAACAATATCATCAACTATATTAATATACATAACAATATCATCAACTATATTAATACACATAACAATGGTCGTCTTACCTTTTATCTCTCTCTCAACAGAAGCAGAGTCTGGAATAATCATTCTGTTGTACAAAGTTACTTTCGTTTGCAATCTAACAGGTTCTACCAGTTCCCCTCCCACTCCCTATTAAACTTTCATTTGAGGAAGGTCCCGTGTAGCTCAGTTGGTAGAACATGGGGCTTGCAGCACCAGGATTGTGGGTTTGATTCCCACAGGGGACCAGTACTGAATTTTTTTAAAAAACGTATGCAAATGAAATGTATGAAAATCTTTGCACTCACTACTGTAATTGTATGAAATCTATGTCAATGTAGACCAGCATAAAGTACAAGAACAGATCTATGTCAATGTAGACCAGCATAAAGTACAATAACAGATATATGTCAGTGTAGACCAGCATAAAGTACAATAACAGATATATGTCAGTGTAGACCAGCATAAAGTACAATAACAGATATATGTCAATGTAGACCAGCATAAAGTACAAGAACAGATATATGTCAGTGTGGACCAGCATAAAGTACAAGAACAGATCTATGTCAACGTAGACCAACATAAAGAACAGATCTATGTCAATGTAGACCAGCATAAAGTACAAAAACAGATCTATGTCAATGTAGACCAGCATAAAGAACAAGAACAGATCTATGTCAATGTAGACCAGCATAAAGTACAAGAACAGATGGATTGCAGTGATGAGGGACATACACCTACAGGTAACTGCCAAAATAAAGGAAACACCAACATAGAGTCTTAATAGGGTGTTTTGCACCACGAGCCTCCAGAACAATGAGCCTTGATATACATTCTACATACATACATTCTTCCCAGTGGTAGCAGCTCCTCTCTTCCCAGGGGTAGCAGCTCCTCTCTTTCCAGGGGTAGCAGCTCCTCTCTTCCCAGTGGTAGCAGCTCCTCTCTTTCCAGGGGTAGCAGCTCCTCTCTTTCCAGGGGTAGCAACTCCTCTCTCTCCATTGGTAGAAAAAATAGCAGACATTCTCAAACATGCACCAGCTCGCCTCATGAGTAAGAGCTGCAAAAAGAGACCTTGAATATTTGGTCAGTGGACACCTACCGACAGGATACTGTGTATATGTTCAGGGTAGATTACATTACGTTTCTTATAATGTCTTTAGATATTCAGGGGCCCCTCATTTCAACATCCTGAAGTGACTTGGGACGTAACTTGTGTCAACTGATGCCACAGGTACATCTAGGAGAAGTTTCATGAAAACATTATTTCTATGTCAACTTCATAACGTTGCTGTACGTCAGAAAGTACATTGAGAGCCCCACAAAATGCAGTTTCTGGAAGCCACTGGGAACGTAACTTTCATCAGTGGGTAACTGGAGTAGCAATGAGGTACGTAACAGTGTGCACGTTCATGAAAGATTCAAGGACATATCTTATAACGTTACTGAATAATGTTATTTAGCTGTTGAAAATCCCCGACATTTCTACGTCCTGAAAAGACGTGATTTATGTCAGCTGACGCCACAGGTACATACAGGAGACGTTTCATGGTAACATAATTTTTAGGTCTGAGTACTTAAGTGATAAAAAGTTATACAAAACACCTTCCCTCTCATGCAAAATAGGATATTCCTTTAAAACAGCTGCAGGAGTACTAGTGGGGGAAAGTCTGGTGAAAGAGTTCAAAGACACAGAGAAGAGTCACAAACATTCATTGAGTTACTGCAGACAAGCTGGAACACGTATGTATCAAGAGGTAAACGTAATACTCTTAAACGAGCTAAGTGGAACAAAGATGACTTCATTCCCTCACAGAAGATGTAAAGAAACTTCATACTCATCTCAGGGGTGAGGAAGATGATGTAATACAACAACTATAAAAACACTATCCTAAAGACTGGATAAGGCTGAATCATAGCCTGCTCACAGACATTATCCTGTTCATTAGGAGGAGGGAGAAGCATCAAGGCTACTGATACAAACGTACACATCAAGGAACAGAGCTCCCACGCACCCAGACGTCTACGCTAGTCTGTCAAAGATAGAGCAGTGCACCCAGACGTCTACGCTAGCCTGTCAAAGATAGAGCAGTTCACCCAGACGTCTACGCTAGCCTGTCAAAGATAGAGCAGTGCACCCAGACGTCTACGCTAGCCTGTCAAAGATAGAGCAGTGCACCCAGACGTCTACGCTAGCCTGTCAAAGATAGAGCAGTGCACCCAGAGCAGTGCAGTCTCTAAGTGAAAGCTTCACCCGGCTGGAAATCCCAGGTGAACAAAGGGAGAACAAAGTTCTCATACTACATAGGATAGACAGACCATCCTCATACTACATAGGATCCAGGTGAGAGTTCCCAAAGAAAACCCTGTGGTCTTTGCCAGACTGTCGTCCAACACACCCATCAGGGTATCTGACTGCCTACAGCACTGTCTGTGGAGCGGAATATCCAGAGTCCTCAGGTCCACTAAACGTAGAAAACAGATAGCAACGCTCTGCCAGATGATGAATTTACAAGATCACCAAATGGACCAAGTCGCTACGTTTATGGGTCATGATATTCACATCCACCGTGAATATTACAGGCTATCTGAGAATACCATGCAGCTTGACAATGTTAGCAAATTGCTGATAGAAATAGAAAAGGGACAACATGCATACAAAGACAAGTCTCTGGATCAGATTGACTTGGCTACAGATGAAGACTCAGAGGACAGAGAGGGTTGTTCAGAACTCACTCAGTCTGGTAAGTTGGTGAGGGTAGACTTTGAGGCTGCTTACCTGACAGGATCAGAGGACAGTGAGGGATGTTCAGAACTCACTCAGTCTGGTTAGTTGGTGAGGGTAGACTTTGAGGCTGCTTACCTGACAGGATCAGAGGACAGTGAGGGATGTTCAGAACTCACTCAGTCTGGTTAGTTGGTAAGGAACAGAGCTCCCACGCATCTATTCATATGTAGTTCCACAGGGATGCTGGCCCATGTTGACACCAATGCTTCCCACAGTTGTCCTTTGGGTGGTGGAACATGATGGTGAAAAACCCAGCAGCGTTGCAGTTCTTGACTCAAACCAGTGTGCCTGGCACCTACGACCAAACCCAGTTGAAAGGCACTTAAATATTTTGTCTTGCCCATTCACCCTCTGAATTGCACACATACACAATCCATGTCTCAATTGTCTCCAAGCTTAAAAATCCTTCTTTAACCTGTCCCGCCCCCTTCATCTACAAGTGAAGTCAATAAGGGAGAGAGAGAGAGAGAGAGAGAGAGAGAGAGAGAGAGAGAGAGAGAGAGATCCCAGAGGGGACATTTCTTAAGAACAGCAGCAATCTTATTGGGCATGGTGTCAAGGAATCAGGTTTTGGAGTTAAGTAATGGTGGTTTAATTGACAAGGGAGAATGCATTTAAGGCTGTAGTCTGTCAACAGATGGTGAGTCAGTTAGTCCTGGGGGGACTGTTACACTTTGATTAAGGGTTAGACTTACACTTTGTTTTGAAAGAAGGCCAGAAAACTGTCACAGGGCGTTGGGGATTGTGACAGAGGGTTAGTGTGTGTGTGTCAAGTGTGTGTGTGTATCCATCCAGTGTGTGTTTGTCCAGTGTGTGTGTGTTTCTGTCAAATGTGTGTGTCCAGTGTGTGTGTGTATCCAGTGTGTGTGTGTATCCAGTGTGTGTGTGTGTGTGTGTGTCCAGTGTGTATGTGTGTGTGTGTGTGTTTTTTCAGTGTATGTGTGTTTCTGTCAAATGTGTGTGTGTGTGTGTCTGTGTGTGCGCATCTGTGAGTGTGTGTGTGTGTATCCAGTGTGTGTTTGTTTGTGCGTGTGTCCAGTGTGTGTTTTGTGTTTGTGTGTGTGTGTGTGTGTGTGTGTGTGCATCACAACCAGGTGGATGTTGGGTCTTACACCAGCTAAAAGCCCACTTAGTGCTCACTCTAACCTGGGACAAACTGACCCATTGATTACACCTGGGATGATGAAACTCTCTTTCGGAAATGTGTTGCACTCGCAGTTGAACAAAATATTTGGTTGCTTTATGAAACAAGCTACAAACAAGTCTGTGTGAAAAGTGCCACTTGTACACTAAGCGAACTGTTTCATGAAAATATCAGCAGTTTTCAGCTAGAAACAGTAGATTTATTCGCCTCTCACATTTCTAAATGATGTTGTATTTTATCATGTTCTATGACCTGTTCATGCTTATAACCCCCTACAACATATGAGAGGCTGGGGACCCACGGTCTAAGAAAACGAGTCAATTTGTACTTTGATTTATCATAGAAGTGAAAAGCTGGTGGGACTTGTTATTTTTTTTATTCACTTTTTGTTCAATAAAATTAAGGGTGCCAATAGTTATTGAGTCGACTGTTTCTTCATCAACCATCAGTGTGGCCTGGGTTGGTCCAGCAGTCTGGGCTGTTTCTTCCTGTACACATGTACGGCAGCAGCATGTGTTCAAATATGGTCCAATGCTCTTTCAGCAAAGCCTCTCTTTTGTTTTATCACTTTAGTGGCCAATACCTTGAAGACACACAGGGTTAATTTAACTTGAAATGTTGGTTTATTGGATAGCAGGGTTGTCATGGTCACTCACTGTAACCAGCTACACATGCATCAGAATAGCAGGGTTGTCATGGTCACTCACTGTAATCAGCTACACATGCATCAGAATAGCAGGGTTGTCATGGTCACTCACTGTAACCAGCTACACATTTATCAGAATAGCAGGGTTGTCATGGTCACTCACTGTAACCAGCTTCACATGCATCAGAATAGCAGGGTTGTCATGGTCACTCACTGTAACCAGATACACATGCATCAGAATAGCAGGGTTGTCATGGTCACTCACTGTAACCAGCTACACATGCATCAGAATAGCAGGGTTGTCATGGTCACTCACTGTAACCAGCTTCACATGCATCAGAATAGCAGGGTTGTCATGGTCACTCACTGTAACCAGCTACACATGCATCAGAATAGCAGGGTTGTCATGGTCACTCACTGTAACCAGCTACACATGCATCAGAATAGCAGGGTTGTCATGGTCACTCACTGTAACCAGCTACACATGCATCAGAATAGCAGGGTTGTCATGGTCACTCACTGTAACCAGCTTCACATGCATCAGAATAGCAGGGTTGTCATGGTCACTCACTGTAACCAGCTACACATGCATCAGAATAGCAGGGTTGTCATGGTCACTCACTGTAACCAGCTTCACATGCATCAGCATAGCAGGGTTGTCATGGTCACTCACTGTAACCAGCTACACATGCATCAGAATAGCAGGGTTGTCATGGTCACTCACTGTAACCAGCTACACATGCATCAGAATAGCAGGGTTGTCATGGTCACTCACTGTAACCAGCTACACATGCATCAGAATAGCAGGGTTGTCATGGTCACTCACTGTAACCAGCTACACATGCATCAGAATAGCAGGGTTGTCATGGTCACTCACTGTAACCAGCTACACATGCATCAGAATAGCAGGGTTGTCATGGTCACTCACTGTAACCAGCTACACATGCATCAGAATTCCCCCAAATTTTGTCAGATGTTCAGAATATAACATCGTCATGAAAATAGTTAAGAAATGTGTTATTTTAGAAATGTTAAAATCATAGCTAGATTCATAGGTGTCAATTATCAAGATGCTTGTTATGCTTTGTAGTACATGAACTCAAAAATAGTCTCTTCTTAGAAAAATATCCCTCCATTACCCCACCTCTCTCAGGTGCGTGGGAAACTGACAATGACGCACCCAGGTGCATGGGAAACTGACGATGACGCACCCAGGCGTGTGGGAAACTGACGATGACACACCCAGGCGCATGGGAAACTGACGATGACACACCCAGGCGCATGGGAAACTGACGATGACACACCCAGGCGCGAATGTAGCTTTTCAGTTAATTTCCTTTGAGCTGTTCAACATGGGCCGGAGACAACCAATACAATAATACACATAATAATTATAATATTAATACACAACAACCACCACCACATTACCGGCAAAATCATTTTAATAAAAAGGAAAAGTTCTGACTGAACTTCGTTCACTTGATTTGCACTATTCTCGAATAATGCTCGCTAACTTTGGCAAATTATTGCATGGCGGGTGTTTTTACCACCGAATAGCTAATTGCATTCTAGCCATACTGGCTCAAATGCGTGCTAGGAGTATTCTTACAAGTGGTTTAAGTAATTGAAATTGATTAATTATTAATATGTCCCGTGTAGCTCAGATGATAGATCATGGCGCTTGCAACACCAGGGTTGTGGGTTCAATTCCCACAGGCGACCAGTATGAAATGAATATATATGCACTTTAACTAACTGTAAGTCGCTCTGGATAAGAGTTTCTGCTAAATGACTAAAATCTTAATCGTTTTAATAAATTGACTTAAAAAAAAACTTCTGATATATAAAGTAAACATCCCCCTCTATGGTATCAATTGCACTTATGTCTGGGTGAATTGGAAGTATTAAAACAAATCACAATTTCTTACTATTTTTTAGTCTGCATGGAAATAGACAGTAATATATGGTAGTGTAAATGATCTGACAGTAGAGTTACATTTACTACAACTTTTATTTGTACAAATAAGGTACAGAAAAGCAACGTGTCAAAATGTCAGAACGTAGCGTTGTTTTCTCCTTTTCAGTTGGAAATGATTCAAGAGGAGTCAGACTGGGATTCTGAGTGATCAACTTACACTGGCTCAGATTTGGATTACCACCCAGTAGAGTCATCCAGTGACGATACTGATGAAGATGGCAAGTTCACCATGAGACTAAGGCTACAATAGAGTGAAAAGAATTAAACATGTTGTTGGTTGGCTAAAATATTGCCTCTCTTTTTGCCCTCTTAACAGACAGAAACACTGTCCTTCAGGAGGCTTCAGAGGCAAGGCCACAAAACACAAAAAAAAGCTAAACACAAGAGTTGGAAAACAACGGTGATGATGAAATGGAAGACCACGGTACGCTGTTTTAATTTCATACGAAATAAACAAAAATATTAACCTGGCCATGTACCACAAACCCCTGAGGTGTATTCCAGGAAACTAGATTTGTCACTTAGCGAGTTAGGTCAACGCTTATTTTAAGCAAAATCAATGAGTTTTCGGGTCCAGCAATGATTTTTTTAACTGCTGCCTGATCAGAAACCGTAGCAACACATGCTGTGAACCAAACCTGCTACCTACTAGGTTAGGTTGATCTTATCCTGTGAAAATGAATACAGGCGAAGCACACACACAAATCAGAATATATTTAGTCACCACTTCCTGCCCCAATATGGAGAAAATCTTACTGACTTGGGATCCAGCGTTGTGCGCTTTGCATTAAGAAAGGGACAAATTATTGGACCATAAAGAGATCCTTTAGATCATTCAGAATAATGTATTTCATAATATTATAATTTTTCCACACATTGAATAATTTATCTGACCAATTTACTCAACCCGTACATGTCCAATTTAACCCAACTCAAATTAGCTTTGACTACACAAACTCTGCAGGCTATTACTTTGCGGTTTCTTCCAGGTATTAATTTGCTGCCACAGTGGCTGGTGAACCAAAGGGATTAAGGACAGTGGGTTTAAGGAAAGGTATAGAATGCATTCAGACGATAGAGGGTTATCGTCGACAAGCAGTGGTGTCTGAAAAAAAGCCTTTAACTAGAAGATAACTTATGACAAAAAATATATATTTTCGTGAACATTTTATTTTATTTGAAGAATATTATTGTGAATTGGATCGTTCTATAAAGTATCAGTTACTTGAATTCATTTTTGAATACTTGAATGTTACATTTTTTTGTATACTTTTATCTTAAGACCTTCGTCTGTTACTTGTATTGTTCTGAAGCTGGTTGTATTGGTGACCTTTGACCTCTAATACACAGCATAGTAAAGGACCAGCACAGTAAACACAATAGTTAATGCCTAAAATAAGTAGTTACCATTCTCAAGTATTGTAATCCTTTTTCCTTTATTGCAGTTAAAGGAACAAACTAATATACCGCAATATATACCGTTACTGTCAAACATTTGTGAATATACCGTGATGAGATGTTTATGCCATACCCTACATCACGTGTAAGCAAATATTTTAGCTTTGATCGATCAAATGGTCTAAACCAACCAACACATATATATAATTGTATGTTGTCAATAATAGTTAATTAACAAGGTAACAGGCTAACGACCAACAAACATGGCAGCTTACCTGACGAAGCATACCTTTTAAATCCTTTCTCCAGCTTACCTGATGAAGCATACCTTTTAAATCCTTTCTCCAGCTTACCTGACGAAGCATACCTTTTAAATCCTTTCTCCAGCTTACCTGACGAAGCATACCTTTTAAATCCTTTCTCCAGCTTACCTGACGAAGCATACCTTTTAAATCCTTTCTCCAGCTTACCTGATGAAGCATACCTTTTAAATCCTTTCTCCAGCTTACCTGACGAAGCATACCTTTTAAATCCTTTCTCCAGCTTACCTGACGAAGCATACCTTTTAAATCCTTTCTCCAGCTTGCTGTCTGGAGTTTTACAATGCAGTTTTTTTCTTATAACTTTTAAAGGGTATCAAAAATATTGCCTAGGTCTATTTTAGAATGTCTTTATAGAATAAGCAAGAATTCAGTTATTTTCTAAGCTTTTTTGTTTTGTTCCACTGCAAACCAAAGACATACATGTATGCAGGGCTTGACATTAACTTTTTTGCTCACTAGCTAGATAGATATTATTTTCATAAAATGTGGCTAGTGGTTTTCCAAAGTTACTAGCCACACAGCATTTTTACTAGCCACATTTTTGTTGTTGTGAAATGACCTGATAAAAGTTGACTATGGCTGAAACTGACTTGAACTAGATTTACAACCCTTTTAAATGTAAAACCACTGTACACCCAAATCAAGACTACATAAATGTATAACAATACAGGTCATTATCATTAGCTCTGATAAGGTTGTGTGTAAAGCTCCTTTTTTAAATAAAACCATGTATTAAGATAAAGACATAAAAAAGTAGCTTCTTATTGCATAATAAAAGTGGTGCATGGATGTAGAAGATTAATAAAAAAGATTAAAAACTAAACTGAAAAACCCTTTAGCGTTAGAAACACTGTCTGTTTAAATATCAGAATCAGAATCAGAATTACTTTATTGAGTCACAATGGGAAATTCTTTGTTACAAGTTGCAATGGAAAGCAGGTCAGTCTTGAAACCTCACGAAAAATGCATGCCATGGTTCGGACAAAGTTGCTTTTATCTTCATAAAAATTTGAGGGGAACGTTCCTCTCATCATAAAGAACACATTTCAGTTTGTGTCATTTTTGTGCTCAGGCCCTAATAATGACTACTGGTTAGGTTGACAAGAAATGGATAGAAATATACAATGTATATGTAAACACTCCTTACCATCAACAACAGCAGTAAATAATACAGAGCATTAGAACAACAATGAGCAAAGAAGAACAAATTATTTTTGGCTCATCAATTCAAATAGTGAAAAAATCCTTGAATGTGAGAGTGATATTGAAGGAGAGGAGCAGATGAAATGTCCTCACAGCTTTCATCATCAGATTCATCCTTTCTCTGCTGGTCTCTGTGCTCCACGAAAGCTGGCCTTCGAGACCGGAGACTTCCCACATGCCACAACTTGATGGCTGGGACTGGATCAAAGTCTGTGATGGAAACAGTGCTGCTGACAGCTGTACAGTCAGCAGGTCTGACAAGGTCTGATTCTTCAGACTGGCCCGCCAGTCACTTTTGACCAGCTTCATGGCACTAAATCCCTGCTGACAATCAACTGTTGAAGCAGGGATGCAAAGGAAGAGGTCAACCACAAAATTATATAAAATCAGTAACTTAATGTTTTGATTAGTCTGGTGACTTTGCATAGAAAAACGCTCCCAGCTCACCAGCATTTCTGTCTGCCTCTGGCCAATAAGGGAAGTTGGTAATGCGCGCGGCACGCAGGATCCCATGGCTCACATCTCTAAACCTGTTGTCCGTTGTCTTTGCCAGCAGGTCTATGAGGTGGTCTTTGGACTGATTCAGGGAGTGGTCGTCACATGGTTTTAGGCTGACACCCTCATACTGGTTTGTTCCCAGCACTGTCTTCAACCAAGGCCCCGGTCTACAAATTATAAAGAGAGAGACACACACACACACCCCCACACACCCACACACACCCACACACACCCACACACACACACACACACACCCACACACACACACACACACACACACACACACACACACACACACACACACACACACACACACACACACACACACACACACACACACACACACACACACACACACACACACACTACTTTGAGTGACTTCTTATAATGATATAATATCCTTGATATTATTATGATTATTTTTAATTTATAATATTAAATATGTCCATTTAATGATAAATCCAGTCTATTTGGTGGTTGTACCTGGATTTGTATTTGAGCATTAAAGCCATGGTGGAGGTCAGCCAGTCATGGACTTGGGCCACAGTCACTGAGGAACACTGCATGGTTAGGGACAAGCTGCTGAGCTGAGTCAGCAAGTCACCAAGGAAGCAGGAGAATTTGATGACCGCCCCATCCTTAATAATATGGAGAAACCCTCGGGCCTTTGCCTTCTGTGTTTCATTCCCAGTTCCTCCAGGTGACTGTGCCTGACATGATAAATGTATAGAATGTAATTAGTATAAAATAACATTTAAAAATACTGAGTAATTATTAAAATGAATGAATACACACTCCTCCTGTACTGTTTCCAGGCCCTGACATATTTCTACATTTGGGAAATATTGCCACCATAACTGTCTTTTTCCTACCTGTACTAGCCTACTATACCTGTTCTAGGTGGTGCACGAGTCCCTTGTAGTCTTTCAAAAAGTTTTCAAGGGCTCGCAGGAAATGTGAAACCCACCGGGTTCCTCCTATCCTTGTCGGCATCAGATGCCTCATGCCAATCTCCTCGAAGCTCCCCCTAAAGTTTGCCCTGTTCACACAACTCTTGTGATAGAACGTATACAGGCCACTCAGCAGGTCATTCACTTTCCTTACCAGCTTGTTATGGGACACAGCATCGGAGTGGGCCAACTCCAGCCGATGAGACATGCAGTGTATGCCCAGAATCTCCACTCTGTCTCCACGCAGCTGGCTAACTCCACCTTTCTTGACCCCTGTCATGACAGCAGCACCGTCTGTCCCACACTCTACCAGTTTTTGTAGCCTCTGTCCTGTCTCATCTTCGCTCCCTGACACGGTCTCCATTATTGAGGATATTATTGAGGATATGCATCTGGTTTGTCCACCGATTGGATCCCAACAAAACGCACCTCCATCTTCCCTGCTGTTGCCCACCTGACATACACCAGCTCCTCTTCATCACTGCACTGTCTGTGGAACTGTCTCTCATTACTGACAGGAACTTTGAGGTGGCTAGAGCTTCTCTCACTTTTATTCTTTCAGCCTCAGCAATGTAAAACATTAACTCCTTAGCTCTGTTTCACTTCCTATATGGACTTCCAACTTTCAGACCTTTTTTCTCATGGACCCTAAAACACAAATTGAATAACGTTATGAGTCATCATGACTAACCTATCTTTCTAACAAATTAATTAACATGCACAATACTTCCTCGCACATCCACACGTAGTCCGTGAGGCCGACCTTTCTTTCCTACAGCTGTACGTTGAGAAACAGCTTCCCCATCTTCTCAAACTCGGCCGACTTCATGGACCAGAGATTTAACCTCCACACTGTCTTGTAGCGAACCAGCTGCCTTCACCCGTTTAGTCCAAATGTTTCCGATATGACCAATGGACACTTCATGGTCCTTTACGGTTTCCACTTTTAAATCGCTTGTCCCACAAAAGATGTCCCTTTACCTTTTCACCGCCGTACGCCCTACAGTCGGAGCAATACATGATTTTGTTGGCTGGATCATATACCAGCCATTCTCCACCTGACTTCCACTTTTCCTTGAAAAGTCTTTAGTTTTTCTTTGTCTCTTCTTCCTTTTTGGTTTCATCGTCAGGTTTTCTCTTGTGTGTTGTCTGCTCAGCGTGTTTTGTTCCACCTTTTCTATGTCGCCTCATAGCTCCACCGGGTCCAACGACGTAACTCCTGCAGGGCAGCCAGCCGGCTCTTCCTTTCTGTGTTGTCGGTCACTAGCGCGCAAGCGCAAGGCAACACTGTGTGCATGTTTGGCGGGTTGGCGGGTGTTAATGTCAAGCTCTGCACAGGACACACACAGAACACACACAAAGGACACACACACACGCACACACACACACACACACACACACACACACACACACACACACACACACACACACACACACACACACACACACACACACTGGACACAAACACACACACACACACACACACACACTGGACACAAACACACACACACACACACACACTGGACACACACGCACACACACATACTCAGAGGACACACACATACTGGACACATACACACACTAGACACACACACACACACACATACTCACAGGACACACACACAATCACACACACTAGACACACAAACACAAACACACACACAAACAAACACACACTGGACACACACATACACACACTGGACACACACACACACACTGGACACACACACACACACTGGACACACACACACACACTGGACACACACACACACACACACCACACTGGACACACACACACACACACACTAGACACACACACACACACACACTGGACACACACACACACACTGGACACACACTGGACACACACACACACACACACCACACTGGACACACACACACACACACTAGACTCACACACACACACACACACACACACACACACACACACACACACACACACACACACACACACACACACACACACTGGACACACACACACACACCACACTGGACACACACACACACACACACACACACTAGACACACACACACACACACTGGACACACACACTTGTAGTTCTTCAGAACATCAGTGAAGGAGACACACACACGTATACTCAAATTGCTATCAAAGTGAGGACCGGGTAAATGCACTGTAGAACTGAGGACCATGATTTCTGAAGGTCATAGAGACACAACTATATTGAATTTAGCCACTAGATGGCGCCAGGAACAATGACAACACTTTAAATCCTCAGTAAACTCAAAGGAAAATAATTAATATGTTACTATACAAGTGAGGACTTTCTTGTTGTCGGGCAGATTTAGATGAAATTCCCAATATTTGATAATGGTTAAGTTTAACGGTCCCTGGGGTTTAAAGGGTTCATATGGATTGTTACATTACTACCAGCATCAATACAGACAGAAATTATCAGAAGACATCTACAGTTTGTTTTAAGTTCATGTTTAAAACATTTAAAACATTGTTTATAGAGCCTGAGATATTCCCCATTTAAAAGTTCTCGTGGTCCGTCTATCAGTTTGAATTGACATGTAATATTCTCATACTCACTTGACACTCGCAGTACGTTCCCCCCCACCCTAAACCAGCTAATACTATTCTGGCTTCGTTCAGTGTGGAAAACATTAGATGCAGGATTCTACACAGTTCCCTTTATGGATAACACAGCATTACTGATCTGAGATTTAATAAATAGATCTCAATGAGATATTAGTAGAATACATGGATATAAAAGTCAAATGAAGAAGGCTGAGTGGGCCTCTGTGTAGCAGAGGAGGACTCAGTATATACGCAGACACCATTTTAATGTAGTCAACTGGATGGGACTTCTGATGTCCCGGTTTTACGATTCCTACCAGGTCATTAGGAAGGATCCGTTGATGAAGTGGAGTGTCCCACTCAGTTCACTAGTTGAACATGGTGGATGCATTTAATGGTAATGTCAAAGGTCAAACCTGCCTTAAGGCTACAAGAGGCCTCTATCCATCTTTAGGGGAGAAACAAACGTTGGTGAGCGTGATATTTGGTAGGAAAAACAGCCTGGATGGACAAGCAAACACTAAACATGGATAAATATGTTGATGTCGTATCATGTTAAAGAAAATCACTAATCTGTCTCAGTGATATTCTAGCAAACCGTCTCCTACCTTTCACCACTGAACTAAAGCAAAACATACATTTACCAAAAATATAAGGATGTACTGCTCAACTCATAATAACTTGAAGTGTATTGTTCCAGTTTACGATCTGGGTCATACGACACCAGTGTTACAGACGTCAACATGCTGTTGCAAACAGCCAAGCTTCCTACGCTAACAGAACGCCTGCCTAACACTGGGTGTGAAGTTGCTGCTATCTGCTTCACAACACAGGTGACCCACCCTCACTGACAACGTTCCAACTACTTGAGCTATACAGAAGTTACCACTTATATAGACCCACTGACAACGTTCCAGCTACTTGATCTATACAGAAGTTACCACTTATATAGATCCACTGACAACGTTCCAACTACTTGATCTATACAGAAGTTACCACTTATATAGATCCACTGACAATGTTCCAGCTACTTGATCTATACAGAAGTTAGCACTTATAAAGACCCACTGACAACGTTCCAACTACTTGAGCTATACAGAAGTTACCACTTATATAGACCCACTGACAACGTTCCAGCTACTTGATCTATACAGAAGTTACCACTTATATAGACCCACTGACAACGTTCCAACTACTTGATCTATACAGAAGTTACCACTTATATAGACCCACTGACAACGTTCCAACTACTTGATCTATACAGAAGTTACCACTTATATAGACCCACTGACAACGTTCCAACTACTTGATCTATACAGAAGTTACCACTTATATAGACCCACTGACAACGTTCCAACTACTTGATCTATACAGAAGTTACCACTTATATAGGCCCACTGACAACGTTCCAACTACTTGATCTATACAGAAGTTACCACTTATATAGACCCACTGACAACGTTCCAACTACTTGATCTATATAGAAGTTAGCACTTATAAAGACCCACTGACAACGTTCCAACTACTTGATCTATACAGAAGTTACCACTTATATAGACCCACTGACAACGTTCCAACTACTTGATCTATACAGAAGTTACCACTTATATAGACCCACTGACAACGTTCCAACTACTTGAGCTATACAGAAGTTACCACTTATATAGACCCACTGACAACGTTCCAACTACTTGATCTATACAGAAGTTAGCACTTATATAGACCCACTGACAATGTTCCAGCTACTTGATCTATACAGAAGTTAACACTTATATAGACCCACTGACAACGTTCCAACTACTTGATCTATACAGAAGTTAGCACTTATATAGACCCACTGACAATGTTCCAGCTACTTGATCTATACAGAAGTTACCACTTATATAGACCCACTGACAACGTTCCAACTACTTGATCTATACAGAAGTTACCACTTATATAGACCCACTGACAATGTTCCAGCTACTTGATCTATACAGAAGTTACCACTTATAAAGCCCCATTGACAACGTTCCAACTACTTGATCTATACAGAAGTTACCACTTATATAGACCCACTGACAACGTTCCAGCTACTTGATCTATACAGAAGTTACCACTTATAAAGCCCCATTGACAACGTTCCAACTACTTGATCTATACAGAAGTTACCACTTATAAAGCCCCACTGACAACGTTCCAGCTACTTGATCTATACAGAAGTTACCACTTATAAAGACCCACTGACAACGTTCCAACTACTTGATCTATACAGAAGTTACCACTTATATAGACCCACTGACAATGTTCCAGCTACTTGATCTATACAGAAGTTAGCACTTATAAAGACCCACTGACAACGTTCCAACTACTTGAGCTATACAGAAGTTACCACTTATATAGACCCACTGACAACGTTCCAGCTACTTGATCTATACAGAAGTTACCACTTATATAGACCCACTGACAACGTTCCAACTACTTGATCTATACAGAAGTTACCACTTATATAGACCCACTGACAACGTTCCAACTACTTGATCTATACAGAAGTTACCACTTATATAGACCCACTGACAACGTTCCAACTACTTGATCTATACAGAAGTTACCACTTATATAGACCCACTGACAACGTTCCAACTACTTGATCTATACAGAAGTTACCACTTATATAGACCCACTGACAACGTTCCAACTACTTGATCTATACAGAAGTTACCACTTATAAAGACCCACTGACAACGTTTCAATGTTACTTTTCTTAACTCTGTTACATTTGGATGCGTCTTGTTTTTCTTGTTTTGCTAATTGTTTCAAGTTAGTCTATTTTGATTTTCTTATGTATTAACACATTATAATTGTTCAATATATGTATGAACAAATGCTTCCTAATAAACCTACTGGAAGTATTTCATATTTCTGTACTGCATGTATTTTGGTGTCTAATTAAAACTATTAGTAAAATCTAATCCTTTATTGTCACCCAGCAGTCCTTAATGAGAAATACCTCCAGAAAGGCACTTTAGGGCAGAAAGTAGGATGAGGAAAGGCAGTACTTTATCAGCATTCAACCAATGCTTCCATCACCCACCCTGCAATTTACACACATTAAATCAAACACACCCACATAAGCCTTTGATGTGAACATTATTGTTAGATATTACCATACTACAACATACTGGTTTTGTATAAACAACCAGAACAATAAATGTTTCCACTTTGTTTTATTGTTAACATACTCAAATGTACTGCTTTGTTATGAGGGAAATTAACAGCTTTTTCTGGCAGGTATATTTAGTTGCTTGACAATCCCAACAACCGTAAAGGAGAATAACTGAAGAATATCTATGATTTGTATAAGTTGATATATTCCTTGAAGTAATCGCTGGACTGTCTCTCTATACACACAGCTCTCTCACTCAAGGAGAGCAGGGTCGAGGCCTCATCAAAGGGTTACATTGCTCTCCCTCCACTAAAGACATTTGATATGTCTCGATTGGGGTTCCCCACTGTTGTGTTGAATCCATTTTTACCCGTAGATAATCTTTATTTTTATTTGAGTTCTATTAAATTGCTTTAGTGGGGGGGAAAGCAATGTAACCCAAAGCAATGTAACCCAAAGCAATGTAACCCTCTGACGCAGCATCCGCCCCTACACTCCCTAGGTGAGAGTTGCATAGAGAGACAGTATAGCAATTACTTCAAGCCACTTATGAACTTAAACATATATATATTCATCATTATTCCCCTTTAATAATTTTGTTGACTGAGTGCTGTTGCCTGACAACTCAAGACTAAATTCTTCCACTTTATTGTTAACCGTAGTAGAACGTACTGGTTTGGTTTGAATAACCGTAAGAAAAGCTTTATTGCCAGGTATACAGTTAGTTTCCTGATAATTCCAGACTAAATGATTGTACTTTGTTTTATTTATAACCATAGTAGAACGTACTGGTTTGGTATGAATAACCGTAAGAAAAGCTAATAAATGTTGTTTTTAGGGAAGTAGCCTAAACAGAAAACAAATCAAGTCTTATTACTATGTACAGACTACAAGAGAATACAATGCTCAGGTTGTTGCTCAAACTGCCAGATGGTCCAAAATCAGGAGGCACCCATTGGCAAAATAAATATATATATATATATATATATATATATATATATATATATATATATATATATATATATATATATATATATGTTGCAGGACAAAACAATCTATTCACATTTCTAATGGATAAAACAGCTGTAGACCTTACCATGAAATGCTTCCTTTTGATCTCATGATCCAGTTCTGATCTATGCTCAGTGATTTAAATATACAGACGTGGCCTTGTATTTTATACAACTAATTATTTATTTATTGAACCTTTATTTAACTAAGCAAGTCAGTTAAGAACTAATTCTTATTTACAATGACTTCCAATTCACCCAGACATAAGTGCAATTGATACCATAGAGGGGCGGATGTTTACTTTATATATCAGTTTTAAGTAATTTTATTAAAACGATTAAGATTTTAGTAGACACTCTTATCCAGAGCAACTTACAGTTAGTGCGGACATATTCCTTTTCATACTGGTCCCCGTGGGAATCGAACCCACAACCCTTGTATTGCAAGCGCCATGATCTACCATCTGAGCTACACGGGACATAAAAATAATTAATCCATTTCAATTACTTAAACCATTTGTAAAAATACTGATAGCACGCATTTGATCCAGTATGGCTAGAATGCAATTAGCTATTCGGTGATAAAAACACCCGCCATGCCATCATTTACCTAGCCAAAGTTAGCGAGCATTATTCAAGGGTGGGGGAAGGCTGCAAACCAAGTGAACGAAGTTCAGTCAGAACTGTCTGTAACTACTGTAGCTAGCTAATCACACTTTTAACAGCAACATATTGATGAATATTTGTTTGTGTCTTACCTTTCCTGATTGAGACTGTAGACATGTCGTTTCATGGTGTGCATGTCTTTTTACTTTTTATTAAAATGATTTTGCCGGTAATGTGGTGGTGGTTGTTGTGTATTAATTTTATAATTATTATGTGTATTATTGTATTAGTTGTCGTTGGCCCATGTTGAACAGCTCGCAGGAAATTAACTGAACAGCTACATTCGCGCCTGGGTGCGTCATCGTCAGTTTCCTATGCGCCTGGGTGCGTCATCGTCAGTTTCCCATGCGCCTGGGTGCATCATCGTCAGTTTCCCATGCGCCTGGGTGCATCATCGTCAGTTTCCCACTCGCCTGGGTGCGTCATCGTCAGTTTCCCATGCGCCTGGGTGCATCATCGTCAGTTTCCCACTCGCCTGGGTGCGTCATCGTCAGTTTCCCACGCGCCTGGGTGTGTCATCGTCAGTTTCCCATGCGCCTGGGTGCGTCATCGTCAGTTTCCCACGCACCTGAGAGAGGTGGGGTAATAGAGGGATATTTTTCTAAGAAGAGACTACTTTTGAGTTCATGTACTACAAAGCATAACAAGCATCTTGATTAATGACACCTATGAATCTAGCTACGATTTTAACAACCCATGCTGCTGCCGTACATGTGTACAGGAAGAAGCAGCCTAGACTGCTGGACCAACCCAGGCCACACTGATGGTTGATGAAGAAACAGTCGACTCAATAACTATTGGCACCCTTCATGAACAAAAAGTCAATAAAAAAATAACCAACACAAACAATTGATTTATTTCTTTATGGCTAAAATATGACTAATTGTTTGTTTATTTTTTGCATTTAGTTTTGCTCAATTTCACGATGGTTTCCAATACTCCTTGAGTTGACTGTATGTGGTTCCCATGGAGGGTTTAAAACAACTTTCCCCACCTTTAACCATGTCTTTACCTATCGTATTATAGATAGTAACAAGTCCCAACAGCTTTTCACTTCTATGATAAATCAAGCCACAAATTGACTCGTTTTCTTAAACCGTGGGTCCCCAGCCTCTCATATGTTGTAGGGGGTTATAAGCATGAACAGGTTATAGAACATGATAAAATACAACATCATTTAGAAATGTGAGAGGCTAATGAATCTACTGTTTCTAGCTGAAAACTGCTGATATTTTCATGAAACAGTTAGCTTAGTGTACAAGTGGCACTTTTCACACAGACTTGTTTGTAGCTTGTTTCATAAAGCAACCAAATATTTTGTTAAATTGCGAGTGCAAAACATGAGTCCGTGTTTAACCCTCCCGTTGTCCTGGTATTCTGTGCACACGCCGTGGCCTCCGGGTCGAAGTGTCCCGCTAGTCTGGCTCTGGCTGTGGCTGTCAGCGTACACGCCGTGGCCTCCTGGTCGAAGTGTCCCGCTAGTCTGGCTCTGGCTGTGGCTGTCAGCGTACACGCCGTGGCCTCCGGGTCGAAGTGTCCCGCTAGTCTGGCTCTGGCTGTGGCTGTCAGCGTACACGCCGTGGCCTCCGGGTCGAAGTGTCCCGCTAGTCTGGCTCTGGCTGTGGCTGTCAGCGTACACGCCGTGGCCTCCGGGTGGAAGTGTCCCGCTATTCTGACTAAAGGCCGAATTGGAACAGGAGGGACAGTAGGCGTGTGAACAGCCTTTGCAGATGTATTTGTTACACCTGGAGCACGTAGTGTGTGTTTTACAGTCCTTCTTCGTCGGGCAGACCTGACACCTCTTCCTCTTACTTGCTTGCAGATGAGCGGTGGCTGTGGCTGGGGCTGGGGCTGCTGCTGGGGCGGACGGCTCCTGAGGGGGTGGACGAAGTGACGTGCTTTGTTGAAGGGCTTTGACGAGTGCCGCGGAGGCTTCGGTGCGAGGGAGTCGGGCCCTTCTTTGGATGAAGGGAGTGACCAGCGCCTTCCCCAGCTGCTCGAGGAACACCCTCCTCTTGTTGCGCTTACCGGGCATCCAAGTGGGGTTGATCTCTCTCCATATGACAAAGGCGTTGTAGGAGGAAACGTCGAGGATGTTGTGGAAGACGACCAGGGGCCATCGGGCGGTCATCCTCCTGCAGCTGTAGGTTCCAATGACCTTATCTAGGTTGTCGACC
>CM042397.1:7531480-7698980 GCA_023634145.1 Thymallus thymallus | reverse complement strand
AGCGATATTGGACTCGTGAGACATCATGTATGCCGTTTTGAAAACCCTTTGACTCGTTTCTAGGCCAGGCTGATTATATACTCTGGCCTCTATGGGATAAGTGTGCGTGTGTGGGTGTGTATACAGTTAGGGAGTGTGAGATGTGTTAATGTGTGCCACTTGCATGTAAATATATAATTCGCTCGCCACTGCACCTTTAAGCCTCTGGTGAATAAATGTCTGGGAGAGTCTACCACTGTCATATACACGACGCTTCTCTGCTTGTTGTAGAGAGGTGAGGTGAAGTGAAGTGAGTGAAGCGCGTCCCTCCCTTATATGTACCTGTCAACTGTACGGTTTCACATTAACCTTAAACCTGTAGAGGTTTTCTATGTTCCTATTGATAGTCTTTTTCTTTTACACTCTTGAACCTGTGTCAATAAAAGATAAACCAGAGTCTGAGACAATCTGTTCCTTGTCTTTTATTCACATACATAGCAAATGTTGATACACCACATATACATCTATATATCTGTGATCGGTGAGGAAACACACACAGGAGGATGTACTCTGATATGTGGACACTTGTTCCCTGTTGTGTCCAAAGTGTACTGTTCAGGTAAAACAACTGACTATAAAAAAAGAATAATAAAGACAACATGTATTAGGTTACAACTCATTGTAAATGGACTTAGAGGCTATCCGGAGAGGGAATACTTCAACATTGTTTGCATGTCGTCCGAAGCCACATGGGTCTTGTAGACAGCTTTGTGTGTTGGCAATGCAGCTCTTGACACAGGGTACCATAAAACACCCAACACACTCAGGGGTCCTTGAAAATATTACAATAGCCTAGCCATACCGAACTACCCATGGTGTCCGGCGGTATACCCTGGGCCTGTCAGCCTGTAGGGGAGTGAGGGTTGGGGTTCGGTCGAGCTCTACGCTCCCGAATGTTTCTTAGCTCAAACAGAGGTGGAGATGACATAGAGGATGGAGTTCCTTACATGAAGCCGGATTGCGAACTGTAAGGGTTGATGTTTCTGCTAATGTAGTCTCGAGCTGAGGGGGGTATGGTCACCACCTCGGGGATGTCTCTCTGACAATCAACCGGGATCCTTTCATGCTTCCCCTTTAGGATGGTAGAAGTCAGCACCATGGTCACCACGTACATGAGGTAGATTATGATATTGAACACGGCGATAGCGCACTCCATGTTATGCAACCTCTGCTGGTTGCTGATCAGAGGTCGGTAAAGCAGCTCCATGCAGCCCGCGATCACAGCCATGAACAGCTCAATGTTCATCATGATGAGGCACGTAAGCACGGTCCTGGTGCTCTTGGTAGACTCCGGACCCCCGTGGGGGGCCTCGGAGTCGTCCAGTTTCCTTTTGCTCTTGGCTGCGAAGTAGCTGAGTACTATGCTCACCACCATGGCCAGGCACCCCAGAGTGATGAGGGCTATCCCCGCGTGGATGTAGGCGTACTCGTATTCGGGTCTGCCTTCGGAAGGAGGCGACCCGGTGGAGGCTGTGTCCAGACAGCCCGGGGTCCTCGTGCCGTGCCTGTTGTCGATGAAGTAAAGAACGTTGTTGGGAATGGTGAGAAAGCCCACGATGAGAGAGGTGATGACTGCGATGGCACCTCCCAGCTTGCCCCTGAAACGGACCTTGCTCAGGATGGTGCCGTTAGGGACGGCTGACATTCTGCTGTTAAACAGATCCTTGCTCTTGGATATCAAGGACTCGAAGCCTCCCAGGCTTGGTTTCTTGCGATTCATATCTCGCCTAGGGGATCGCTCGGGCTCCTCGGTTACCCGTTTCTATTTGTCCTTCCTTACGTACTCACGTTGCGAGGCTGGGAGTAACCGAACGGTCCTCTTTCTGTTTTTGTTTTGCGTTTGTAACTCAAGGGGGGGGTCAGGTTATCATAGCAGCCTAACAATCCTAGAACATTTAATACAATGAAGCTCCAAGACCCTGTGATCGAGTTCCGAGGCTCAGGCTGTGAGCGGTGTGCAAAGTCTACAGCCGACCACCGTTGGTACAAGGTTCAGGGTATCACCAAACCCATACACTCCATGGTGTACTGCAGGAAGCGGCTATCCGGTCACAACATGATAAGCATGGATCTGTTCACCAGGGTTGTCAAAGACCTGAACGCCAACCCGGAGAGCTCGCTCGAGTGGGTGGCTGAGTATGTAAGAAACCTGAATGTTTCCGAGTCCAAGGGCTCCAAGTTCACGGAAGCGCTGCTGCAACTGATGAGGTCTAAAGCCCTGACTCCAGACGCCTGCAGACGCCTCTGGGACAGGAGCCGTATTGTCACCTGTATAGGCGTTGCGGTAGACGCTCAGTGCAAGGACGTGTTCAACGGGAAAAGGAAGATACGTGACGTGGGGCCAGTGTCTCGCCTCATTCTCACGCAGCTCCAGGCCCTGCGCCTTACTCCAATTTGCGCTGGCCTCAAGGTTGCCGGGTTGCCCACGCCCGATAGGTTCGGTAAACCCGGATCATACACGTACCACAACGGCTGTACGCGAGGCTGCAAGGGAATCCTTGACACGTGGGGATCCTACACCGAGGTGGACCTTGTTGCCCACGACACCGTGAATGGCAACATAGCGCTGCTGGAGATAAAGACAAGGAACAACGACATTCTCGACCAGACTACCCTGTGGCGATATAACACTCAGCTGTGGCTTACGTGGGTGATGTTCTCGCTCACTTACCCGGCCATGGCAGAGCGGTACGCAGCGTACCTGGTGATAATCAGGCCTGGGACCAACAAGGTCACCATAAGGAGTTGTCTAAGGCCTACTATTTCCAAGAGTATACGCGCCAGGTTCCCGTGGCTGAACTGTTTCTGCACCCAGGTACTTAACTGTCTAGCTCCTATGTGTGTGAACATGAGAGTCGAGACTCAGCTTGCCTCCTCGGCGGCAAGGAGAACGGTCTCATGGTTAGACCCTAACGACTTGTGTTATAGGAACATACTTTTCAACCAGGAGAAAATGAAGAACAGGAAGACTGCAGAGGCGGCAATGCCCTGGCTTTCTGACGATGGCTCTCGTGCTGGAATGGACCACGATTGAGAATATCGCGGTGAAGAGGAATGAACTTACACGGTGTGTCCATTCTAGACCGTCTCTTCGTCTAGGTCTTGAGAAGGACTCTCCCTAGGCCAGGCCGCCGCCACCCCCCCCCCCCCCCCAAAAAAAATAATGAAACCCATTTACCCAATCAGGAATAACATCTCCACACGTAGAGCGTTTAGTCCAGGGGCTCCTAAAAGCATTTATCAGAGGGTGCAACATGCTGCCCCAGGCTAGACTGTCCGTGTAAACAGCCTATACACCTAGTCCATTTGGCTACTGTCCGTCTATCGCAGACTATAGACTTCTTACTCCATTTGGCTGTTAGTCGATCCTATACCGTTTTGAAGCTGACATGGGGTTGAAAAACAAGGCTATCCACGCAATGCTCGCAAACCCTCACCTGGCGCCTTTCGATGTGATAGAAAGACCCTGCAAGCGACAGGATTGGACTCTGATAGACCATCTCATGGTAATTCACAGAGTCAAGGAAAGTGACTACGTCGAGGGTGATTCCGAGGCGTCCATAGTGAACATGGCCATAACGCTGGCGCGTGGCTACATCTCGGAGATTGCAGACAGCCTGTGTGTAGTGCTCGTAAAGGACGGCTCGGCTGCTCAGAAGCCATCCGTGAGGGAGATCAGACTCAACCGAACCCCTGTATCTCACATAGAGTTCTGTAAGCGTAATCTGTGCGCCATAGAATACACCATGATGAAGCTGTTGGCCGACATGGGTATGAAAAACCACTTGTTTCTAGTGACCGGAGCCAAGGGAGACTCCTCTGAGGGCGAGCTCCTAGAGGGAACCTCGGTCGATAACCTGGTGTCTTTCCACCAGAAGTACCTGGAGTACGGGGAGTGCCGGGACGACATCGCATTGACAACCATGCTCGAGCGTTTTGAAGATCTGAACCCGGCCGAAGGCTCTATAGACAGACCCCAGGGACTGGAGGGTGTCTTTGTGGCGACCTTCGCAGACCCTGAGACTACACACGTGGCTGTATTGCGGGACGCTTGTCTACGGTGTAAGACCACAGAGGCCGACACGCTGCTCGTGGAGTTGGCCAACGTGCTGAAAGGTAGTGTGACCGTGTGCACCGGAGACTCGGACGTGGTGGCAGTGCTGACGGCTTGCGGGCGCGAGGGCCTTACCATGAGGCTAGACAACAAGAGCTACAACGAGGATCGAGACATGCACATGTCAACCTTCGGGGAGATGCTGTTTGCCATTCCCGAACACAGCACCCGAAAGCTCACGTTCAGGGAGTTGGCTTCGAGCGAGGAGAGGTTCCGCGTGCTGTGCGACATCTCCGCTGAGGACGAATACCTGCTGCCGACGCCTCGAAAGCAACACGACGAGTTGGAGGCCATTCTGGATGATCACGGCAAGGTCAACTTTAAGGAAAAACTAGCTATGTACCTGTACCTAGGTGGGATCAGGGGATCTCTCTACTGCACCTTTCTGTATAGGTTCTTCGAGTCGACCGCTCGGAACAGATTGGACGTGTTGGCTCTCGCTGTAGACAACGGCTGTGTCGCCACAAAGAGGGCCTGTTACATCTTTGAAACGCTATGCCCCGCATCTGACGAGAGTCCGCTATCCAGATCTGAGTCTTCGACTACCCCCCCGTCTACCGGCGAGAAGAGGAAGATCTCGTGTCTCGAGGGAGACCAAGTCCCCGAGCTGTACCGAGACGAAGATGCAGACTATAAGGCGGTCCTGATAAAAGAAGAGAAAAAGGTAATGAATTGCCTCAAGCGGTTGAGTAACGCATACATGAAGGGGATGGTTCCTAGGGGTAGTTACGGACGTTTTTCGAGGCTCACCCGAGCAGGGCGACACTTTTTCATGCGAGTGAAAGGAGATGTACTCAGAGATGATACGGATCGAACGGAAAAGCTGTTCTTCATGATTCTATGCGGGACCGATTATAACATCGTTCCCTATGGGCTAGGGATTAAGAGATTGCTGACAGGAGTGGTGACCAACTACCAGTCCTTTTCCTCGTGGTGCAAAGAGCTGAAGAGTCTACTTTGGGGAGCGGGGTCTCCTCGCGAGTGCGACTACTACAATATGGGTATGAAGCTGGCTGATTTCACAAAGATCCCAACAAATACCCGGTCTAAGTACTGGACGGAGTTGAATTGCGGATTAATGGCTAAGACCATGAAATATGTCTGCGAATTGTGGAACCTGGAGAGGCCTACACCCGGACCCAAGTATGGTCTCACTGTGGACGAGAGCGGCGTAGTCGGCTTTGACTGTGCCGACGACTCGCTGTTTGTCTCCGTCTCTAATGAAATGGGACCTTGAGGGCGATAATGATGTATGTGATGTTCTATATGGACAGTCTAAGAATGCAGCGGGTGTGAGGGGAATGTGGGGCTGTATGAAGTGTGTGTTGTATACAATAAACTCTTATCAACTTGAATAGACTGTCTCTGAGAGTGTTTTCTGTGTGATACCTTTTCGAAAGACGTCTTTGTTTTATTCCCCAAACTAGATGGGTTAGAAAGCTTGTGATTTAATCCGGTATGGAACATCACGGGTCCTTGTCAAGGTGAACCATTCCAGTTTTACAACTAGTGAGGATAACAGACAATGGTGGTGGTGGTGGTGGCCAACAAGCTCATTGCACATCTACAAACACATCTCTGCCTTTGACATGAACAAAGGAGACGCAGTCGTAATAAGGTACGGGAAACGAACCAGGTCTTTCCATCTTTCAATTCAACGTTTTTATTTCGTTTGGAATACACAGATTGGTTTGGTAAAGGACGCAGTTGTACTACGCAAACACAAAGACATCTTTCATAGTCATGTTCGGAATATCAAACACATGCATGTTAAACGAAGACACTACCAAGGAGATGAACTGCCGTGTGGGTTCAGGGATGGTATGGTCCCGGCACAGTTGTTCAAGTGTCACAATCTTAGTAGCATCTTCATCATTTCCGTGCAGCATGAACTCGGCGTATTCTTCGGGAAGCAGTTGATCGTGAGCCAGCACTACGTCCATCGCGGCCATGATACACGTTATTCCCCGGTTGTAACAGGGTAGCAGAGGCATCCACAGTAAATCGCTGACCTTATCACCGAGTGCGGCGCACACCATGTCTGTAAATTCCACTGCGGGAGCATCTTTCCTGACTGAAACAGACACACAAAAAGTACTTTAGTTTAAGAGCGAGTCATGAGTCATCCATCCATTCCAGTCCTTGATTTCACTCTACAGTCGTTCGTACTCACCGAACTTTCCCCTTGGTCCGTATGTTTTCAGGTCATGATATAGGTAAGGCTCTCTCTCACTTAAAACCTTGAGAAATCCCCTCGACCGTTCCTCGGTCTTGAGGCAGTGTTCGATGACCTTGTGCAACATCCTAACCGGATTGGTCTTACTGTGATAAGACCTGAGTAGATTTTCACCTTCAGGGTCTTTTGTGAGCACCTCATCCAAAAAACCTCTGAAGCCCCGATGCCTCTCTGCTATGTCGTGCTTGTAACTCTCCAATACCTTGGAATACATTATACAGACCGAGGTTGTGAGTTACTGTGTTGCTGTGAATGTATATGTGGTAAAGGGTTACTTCTTGTTCATATATATAACACATGGATGGAGGAATGGTCTAGTAGAGGTACCCTTGGTTGAATATATGAGCTTGGATGGACCAACCTCGGCTTAAATATCAGACCTTTCAGACCAATGGTAGACTGCCTTTGACAATGGAATACTTGTATGATGTTCATTTGTGGTTAATCAATGCATCATCTGCTAATAAACATCCACATGCTTTATGTATAGTTATATTTATTGTCTCACGCACAACACAGCAAGGACATGATGAATACAAAGTTGGTTATACGGTGTATCATATGTAAAGCTGACATTTGTGTTGTTGAGAGAAGAAGAAGAACAAAAGTCTCAGGTTGTAGAAGGGGCTAAGCTGAACTCTGTCGTCCTACCCACGGGTCCCGGTGTCACACGATCTTTTCAGGTTCTGTTGAGACACAGAGTGGGTGGGAGTGAGACAACCAGCACTAGACAACAGTTGTTGCTTTATTTTATATGTTACTTTTATATGTACAAAGGTACGATACCGTTACCCCTTTCCACAGCTCCGATCACCGACGCATCTGTTGCGTAAATGACATGTTCGTCCTGCTGGTTGGTCACATCATCATACCTCGTATCGTCAAAGGAACAGGTCGTTGGAACGTACACAGGGTGGTACGAAGGTGAATGTAGACTCGAACATGGTTTATAAATACGGGACAGGGACCGTCTGCTACAGGTCCTGTAGGTGGTGATCAACACCAAGCCAAAAACAATTAGCAATGGGGCCCCTATCAAGCTGATCTTTAGCCAACCGTCCTTGTTGGTACTCCACCAAGAAGTACTGTAGTAGTCGTAGTAGGCAACCATTGTCAAGAGTTGAGAGTAAGCGCCGTTGTCTAGCTTACGATCCCAAACCTGCACTGACAGTTTGTTTCTTTTACATACACTTTACCAATGAACAGTCACCACACACTATTAGTACATAACGAATTAATTCCTTTTTATTGTACACAGGAAACCATGTGTCAAATACATTGTCATTACATTGGAAGCAAATATCCTTCACTGTCCTTGTTCAAGCATGTAGAGTGTGGTGTCGTTGCAGCTCCATCAAATCAGTGTAGTCACACCGGCTCACTTTGGGGTTGAGCTATCTGCCGCTGAAGTGAGGTCCACCACCAGGTCATTTAGCTCCAGTTGCGTGAAGATCAGACTCATCACAAACAATGCATGTTTAAAGTAATGAGAGACAATCATGTTTGCTAGGTCGACCATGTCTAACCTCTCAATACGTCCGTAGGGAATTCTATGGTAACCCTTGACGATTTCCCATGACAGCAACACTTTCACTCGTTTCGCAGCTACCTTACTGAGGTTCCACAGTGTGTCTTGCAAGGATGTCTTTATGTCGGCGTTCCAAAGCATATCATACTTCGCTAGGTTCTCGAGGCCGTGAGCCTCGAGATCAGTCACTTTGAAGTCAGGGTTGTGCCTTTCGAGTGTGTGGACCAGAACATACCACGCGACATCACTGGTCAGGTAGGAGGACATTATGTCGATCAGTTTCTCAGGGTATTTCACATGACGCATAGCAGACCCCTGCTTCCTAATCATAGCGCCAACTCTCTCTGTCAGTTCACCAACTAGCGCAAGACCTTTGTAGTCTTGTATAGCTGCCACCAGCTTATCAAAGACCTCTTTATTTCTCATTAGGTAATTGGACATTTTGAACTTCTGAGTCAGTTCCATTCTGTGTGTCTGCTATGAGCTTTCCACTAGCTGGAAATGTGCAAGTGTAAATATTGTATGTGATCATGTTATATATATATACAGTTTGCTTGAACCAAGGACTACCAGATGGCAGCAAGGTATCCCCCAATGGCATATCACCCGACCGCGGCTGACTCGCCTTACCGATGTTAGGTGTATTGGAGCTCAAAGAGCTGACCATTGCTGAATCGTCAAACCATGGCAGAGCAGGCGGCTACAACTGAATCATCAGACCAATGTGAAGTCTACAGGAGATCGAAATATCGGAAAGGACCCGAATAGCCCGCAAACGCCTGGGTTGTCCTCACGTGACTGATGAATCCCAGAGTGGTGAGAGTCAAAGTGGGATTAAAAGTCTAGTTGTCCCAGGGATGCTGTTACTTACAATTTATACTTCTCGAACCTAGGTTTGTGTAGACTACCCACAGTTGCAAGTCATGGCTGTACACGTGTACCTCAAGAGATGGGGTCAATGTCACCTGAGTGACAAACTGAAGAATGTTACATTCGATCAGTTTCTAGCCATCCCGAACAAACAGGTGATAGCTGAATACGGAGAACCTTTCGCTAAGCACCATAGGAACCTGTGCGATACTATACGAAAGGTGCTGATGCAGAAACTGTTGGTAGATCGGACAGACTCTGTTACATCTACTCCATGGAAAAGCACAGCCACAGATCTAGGCAGAGTCAAAGATCTCGGCAGCCTTACTTCGAACATGAAGAGACTCTCAGTGAAGGATCGACTCGGCGTCAGGAGAACCGTCTTCAACCCTTCACCCCGCGACACAGACTTGGCTTCCACTGTCGCCAAGTGCGAGCGATCTGTCTCCGCAAGGGACCGGCTGGGAGTCCCGTGGAGAGTCAACAACTGGAGGCGAGAGAGGGGATTCCAATGGAGACCGGTGCACAGGACGAGTAACGAGGACCCTGAGTGTCGTGGCACCAAGAGGTTCAATGCCGGACACGGCAGCCATCGAGCTAACCCTCATCGAGCTAACCCTCATCGAGCTAACCCTCATCGAGCTAACCCTCATCGAGCTAACCCTCATCGAGTGCATTCACGCCTAGGCGGCTACCCTGGGTCCAGAGCTAAACCTTTCCGCAATCAGGTGTATGTGTGAACGGTTCCTTGTAATGTGACAATATGTGGAAATAAAAAAATGACAACAGTTTATTTGTCTCAGTTTATTTGTCAATGTTTCTACTCCACACGGCAATACATAATAGGCTCTGATATACTGAATCTCCACTTGCTAAACAGAGTCATACTTTTATATTATAAAATACAGTGCACGTATACATTTACACAAGATGACACAATAACTGCCTATCACAGAGAAAGACAGTCCGTTTGTGGAGCTATAGAACTTCAGCCCCAGTTCCGTAGTCTTCTGAATGTGTCAACAATCATCGGCCAGCAACCTAAGCAACATCTCGGACAGGCCAACGGGATACACGTACTCCTCTTCCGGCTCTGATGTCGGCGGCCTGGGGATATCACAGCCCCACATCTGCATCATGTAGGTCTGCCTAGTCTGAGGATGGGCCCCAAGCCTACTGTGGTGTTGGTAGAAGCAATTTGAGCCGAATCGGCAATTTCCACGGCCTTCATCGAAGTATCGGCACGGTTTACTCGCCATGTAGTCCTTGTATCTCTGGATCAGTTTCTGCTTCTCCTCTTTATCTTCGACCCAGTAGTCACTCGGGATGTAAAATTGCGATCTGGTCCGACACGCTGGGCAGAGTTTAAGGTGTTTGACATCGAGACATTTCACACTCCTCCATGTGCGGATGCACTCCAGACAGTAACAGTGGCTACAGTTGGGCAGAATGCCGAATCGACGCTCCCTAGGATTGTCCTTGTTGAACACCACATCCAAGCACACGCAACACACTTTGTCTCTACTGCGCTGGATTGCAAGCGGGATCCACTCGTGAGCCTCGACGTGTGCCTCTGAGAGCTGTCTCTCCACATTTGCGAGCTCATTCCGGCCAACCTTTACCCAGTCCATCGATTCTGGCTCCGTTGATGATGCTACTACTGCTGCTGCTGCTGCTGCTGTTGCCATCTGTGGTGATTAGCCTGGCTGATGTGTACAGCACCACTGTTAGTGGTTATAAAGAAAACAATATTGTCCAACCATGGGCCGGTTATCACAACATGCTAACACAGAGAGAGGTGTTGTCTATTGCGTGCTATGACATTGGTTAAGGTCTACATAGTCCATTGTGACAAACAGAAATGTAATATTCAATACGAATATGGTCAATCAATATTCATCCTCACTCTCCACGTTTGAATCGTAACACCCTTTGCTAAACACACTCTTCTTTCTTCTTGGTTTACGATCCGGGCCGTTGAAAGGTTTGGCGTGTGACGGGTCTCTATAGCGGTGCTCTGTCAGGTCTTGAACGGACTGTGGGGGCTGCTGCTGCTGCTGCTGCTGCTGCTGCTGCTGCTGCTGCTGCTGCTGCTGCTGCAGGTCATGATGCTGAACGGCATGCTGCTGAAGCGGTGGATACCTATGATTGTCTAGAGGTTGAGGAAGCTGCTGAAGCTGCTGCTGAGGCGGTTGATGAGGCGGTTGATTAGGCGGTTGATGAGGCGGCTGTTGGGGAATATAATGGGGGATCCTGCTAATGAAGTTGCCTTCTGGGATAGGTGGAGCAGAAGGGTATGTGGTAGACACTTTAGTCTCGAGCCAGCCCCGAGGTACATCCACTAAGGGCGCTGAGTTGTTCTTGGATTCACACAGAGACACGCGGATCAGGTGGTTAGCCATGAAGCCCTGCTGGTTGTATGTCCTAGGGCCCGCTGAGCTAATGCAGTAACGAAACAACAGATATATGTAGTATCTGGAGAGTTTGCGAGCCTCCGATAGTATCTGATCCGGGATAGGAGTTTCGTGACACGCCGTGCTACTGCAGTCCATTCGGTGGAGTGATTCCAGATCAGCTCTGGGAATGTACAAGGTATCGGCTCTCTGCCACATATCTCGCAAGACCCGCAAGGTCATCTGTAGAGTGTCTCCGTCTTTGAATGCTGTATATTGCAGCAGCCCAGTAGCTGGCGCCCCCGCCACTATCAGGCATTTGAATAGCGACACGGAGGCGTGTTCAGAGAACAAGATCTCTCTACGACCCGAACCGTTCATCTCCTATTTACTACCCCAAATGTGTTACAGAGAACTATGATATGGTGTAAAACACCTTGACGTGTGACAGAAATGGCAGATGGGAGGACACAAACCAGGAGCTGCTCAGAAAGGTTGCTGGACTTGGTAGAACGGTACAATCTGTATCACGTTAAGACCTTGCATTACAGCGATGTGAAAGGCGTGCTGGAGTGGCTCGGGGTAAACACGGGAGAGTTCACCTTCACGCACTATGAAGACACCGTAGCGGTACTCAATAGGGCTCTGGAACAGCATAGGCTCAGGAACGTTGGAGTGATAGGTATCCACGACGAGGAACCTCAGATCCAGGGGAAAGATCGCCTAGTGGTACACATAAAACGAGAATACGACCCAAAGATCAGGAGCTGTAAGTATGACTCTGTCGTACTGTTCCTGGTGATCAAATGCAATACGAGAGTGCCGTACTCTCAGGAGCTGACCAAGTTGATCAGGGACACACGGCACCTGGTCGAGAGTCACCAAACCCCCATATTCCCCAAGTTCGCGAGGTGTTCTCCTCAGCACGTCGAAGCCTTCCCGCAGCAGGCACAGCCAGTTATAGACGGCTTTTTGCCCTCGAGCTACAAGACGACCAAACCCAGGACGCCCAGAGCGATCATAGACAACTTTGGCCGTACATACGAGACTCTAACGTGCACCGAGGCTGCCAAGCCGTGGAGCGTGTACGCCGACATAGAGGTACCTCGAGAGTCGAAATGTGAATTCAACATAGAAGAACTGATGACCACGCCAAACAAGGTGATGGGTAGAGGAGGCTTCGGGGTGACCGTGCCGCTCGGCGATCGCCTGGTCGCAAAGACCAACCTGTTTCCAGAAATGGTGAACTGGAGCGTTCCTTTCGTAGACAAGGAATTCAATCGCTACGCGCACATCGCTTCTCAGGTGGAGGAGGTCATGATCGGCGTCTCCATGAAACACCCCAACGTCCTGCGCACATTCGGAGGGTTCTGGTGCGACATTCCCGGCTACCAGTTGGGAGGTAGAGCTGTGCTAGTCATGGAACGAGCCCTGTTCTCGCTGCAGGAGTTCATGTGGCACATAAAGGACACCTCTGTCGTACCCGCGGTCGAACTGGACACCCTACGAGGGCTGGATTACTTGAGATCCAGAACCCTCCAGCACAGAGACTTCACTTACAGGAACGTCTTGGTCTGTCACCAGCCGGATAGAAAACCATTACCCTTTGCTTTCAAGATCAGCGACTTTGGCACCTCGTGCAACTTCTCTACCCCAGATCAGCCTAGGGGTAACCGGACTAACATGGCTCCCGAAGTGCTGTGGTGCTTGAACTCGGCCACCGGGAGTGACATATTCAGTTGGTACTGTGTGATGTGGGAGTTACGCAGCGGCTCGCCCCTGGTAAATTACAAGGGGTCCGATCAAGGATATTGTCGAAAGACATACGCTGACAATCTATCCAAGCTGGTCGGGGTTTACAGCCCGGACAATGATGTAACGTTCGAGCTCAGCCACATGAAAGCGATCAACGCTCGTGCCCTTCACGTGAAACACAAAAACAAAAGGCCTACCGTGCAGACGATACTCAACAACCTCCATCACATGGGACGTGCCATAGCGGACAGGACTTTTGTCTGTATGGGAGTGCTTTGCATTACGCTGTTCCCTCAAGAGAGATGGTCCCCTTCCCAACTGCTGAACCTCACTCGATACCAGTGTTTGAGCGGGGATATCAGCGACGCACAGTTGCCTTCCGAGCGGATACCCTTGTCCGTACAGGTAGGGGAGTATAGGTCGACCGACATCATAGTCGGCGACGACTGTGTCCCCGAGGGACTCACTAAATTGGTGTCAGAGGGATCTGCGGCGGGATCCACAATTTCAGTACACACGTCCGACCCAAAAGTGTACTACGGGATAGACTTTCTGAGGTTGGCTCCTGATATTATCCAGCCGTACACTTGGTACCGGAAGAAGGTCAAAGCTCTTGAAGATGTATACAATAGCAAGTATAACAAACGCAAGGCTGGTCATAGCGACATCCTCAATGCGAAAAGTCAGTCGACGAAGATGGCCCCCGGGGGTACCGTAGACGATTCAAGCGCCCAGGGTACTTTGAGGGTCCTCTGCAGAGGACACCAGGTTCCCTTTCAACCAGCTGTCACCGATGTGACACAGACATCCCAACCGGAGGACGAGCTGCTGCCCGTACGACACAACCAGGCGCATGGCGAGGAAAGAGATATTGGAAACGCTGCGGTACCCCTCGTCGATTCGAATGACCTACAATGTAGCACCAACTCGGTGGACATGTTGAGCTGTAGCGATGCGGGTGATGAGATACTCACCGGTGGCGATGACAATATGTCTTCGGTGAGTGATAACACAAACAGGGCTCTAGACACGGCCGGCTCTCAACTGATATCCGGTGCGGGACCCCTCGTAGGCGGCGGTGTCCAAGGGACCGCCATCGACTCGAGTCTCCAAGATGCCCCAGACCCTCACAGAGAACCGACCGAGAAGCCAGTCCTGGGAGCCTTAGAGGAGCCGTATGGTTCAGTCATTCTGCGAGGTAAACAGATTGATGGGGAAATAGACACTACCATGGTTGTTCTCAAGAGCCACAACGAGAAGGAAATAGCACGTTTCAAAGACAACGTAGTCCTCCAGTCACAGGAAATGACCCGAATGCACCCTCTTATGTTCGCTGGGCCCCGAGACGGATTGTGCAAGTGCTCTAGGAGCAACGGCATGTTCATCTTCCAATACGCGCAGTTCTTCCAGGGGTGCAAGCAGGTCTTCAACTGGAAAGAGTCGGAATCCCCTAAATCGGTACACGCCTTCCTGCTACAAGTGTTTCTCACACTAAAGGCAGCTTTAGACATGAAGCTGGTGCCCACTCATATGACCGAATGGAGGGATGTGCTGATCGGTAGAGGAGCCGTGATGATCGACATTGTCCCTTATCTCAGCAGGAACTTCAACAAGCCACAGTCCTCGATGTTTGGCCAAGAATGTAGGGGCTTGGTCAGTCTCTGTACTACTATGGTGGCAAAGCACTTACCCAACTCGAATCTGTGCAAATGGCTTTGCAACCTGAGCGCCGGGACGTCGTCCTCTCGTGTGCTGACCAATGTGATCCAGTGGTTGAGAGGATTCGATGACACCGAAAGGGCTACTCCGTACTTGTTGACCCTAGACGGTAACTGTTTCACGTTCAGGGATTATTCCTCCGAGATACCCAACTGGCTGACACACCTGGGCGAGGAAGAAGAAGCTGGCAACCGAAGCAGCGCCAAACTCCAGGCTGAATGGACTGGTTAGGAACATAGTGCTGAGGATGAGAGTCAAGATATTCGGCTCATCGAGGCTCCAAGTGACGACACTGGATTGCACTCAGGGTTTGGCGAAGGTGACTCTCAACAACTCTGCACTCTCTAAGATTTCCAGCGTAGATCAACTGGACCGGTCGAGGTTACTCAACCACAACGGCCTATGTTTTGCACATGACGCAGTTTCGCAGAGCGAGTCCAAGTGGGCCCCAGTCGTAATGGTCACAATGTGTAAGAGACAGGGCCCTGTGCAGGAGTTCACTGTTGAATATTACAGGATGACGATCCTCATGGTTCTACTGAGCCAGCATGGCTCGGTGAGATCTCTCAGAGAGCTGTTCCAGAGCCTGGCGATGTTCAGCGTGACAGACTATTAAGTGCACGCCATCATCCCCTTGTAGGTCATCGTCCCCTTGTATACGTACCGATGTACAAAAACAAAAACAAAACCCCAGTCGTTACCAATTACACTAACTACTCTACACATCGGTCTACCAAGCCTGCTGACTGCTTCACTGCTCTCGAGAACTCCATGTCCACCTTCTGCCATGCGTGGCTTGATCAATTTCGGGACCTACTGCAGCATCAACAGCGTTGTCCAGTGCCTGTACGGGACACCCGAGGTGCGGGATCTCATTCGGCAAGTCGACGAGCACAATGATTACAGGGCTCCTAATAATGCAGTGGGCGCAAGGCTCAGGTGTCTGATCTACGAGATGACCAAAGACAACCTGTTGCCGTGCGACCCGAGCATTCTCATAGACTCGCTGAGCGAGTACAGCGGAGTGTCGTTAGACGTTCAGGAAGACTCGGACGTGGTCTTCAAGTGTATCATCAACGCTCTAGTGGACGGCAGTGGGTCCTATAAAACGATAGGGAAATTGTGGGACATTGAGAAGGAGGACCGCGTGCGATGCCTCCGTTGTAACACAGTCCAGTCTATACGCAATACGTCTAATACATTCCCCGTGTTCATCAAGGACACCAATCTCCCCAACGAGCTGCAGGAATATATCAAACAGTACTGTGACAACACGCTCACGACGTGTGACTACAATTGCGCACAATGTCACAAGAGAACCCAGATCGAAATCAACACCAAGGTATTGTCATTACCCCAGGTTGTGTGTATGAGGATTGTCCGGGTTATAAACATTGGCAGAGACATAGTGAAGGTAGAGAAGCGCTTCTCTTTCCCCGGGACTTTGGATCTGAAATACATCATGAAAGAACGACCCGAAGCGGCTCTATACGAGCTGTACGCAGTTGTAGCTCACCGTGGTACACCCTACTGTGGACATTACACAGCTTACTTGCGGGAAGATGAGAGTTGGTATCTTGCAGACGACACTCGTGTAAGGTTGTGCTCTTGGGAGGATGTCAAGACAACCTACGAAGCAGCCTCTAACGTCTGCAATGGGGTAGCTTACATGCTGATGTACCACAGGAAGCAATGTGATACTATTGTTGATGTACCATCATGTGTTTCATAGTTTCATATATATGTCTCTGAAGTAATAAATGCGTGATACATGTAAAATACTTTAAGTCTACTTATTATGCCTCATTATTATCTCATATAAGGTTGAGATGCATGCATGCATCCATGCAGTTATAGAAGAGAAAGACACAGAGACAATAAAAGTGATCTTGATACATCAACCTGTGTTTAGCTTCATTTTAACTTGTGTAAGGTTGTGCTCTTGGGAGGATGTCAAGACAACCTACGAAGCAGCCTCTAACGTCTGCAATGGGGTAGCTTACATGCTGATGTACCACAGGAAGCAATGTGATACTATTGTTGATGTACCATCATATGTTTCATAGTTTCATATATATGTCTCTGAAGTAATAAATGCGTGATACATGTAAAATACTTTAAGTCTACTTATTATGCCTCATTATTATCTCATATAAGGTTGAGATGCATGCATGCATCCATGCAGTTATAGAAGAGAAAGACACAGAGACAATAAAAGTGATCTTGATACATCAACCTGTGTTTAGCTTCATTTTATTATCTCACACAAGGTCATACAAGGCTGGGTATACAAGTTTGGTTATACAAGTTGGGTTACATACAGTCACACAGGTATAGAGCGTTGCGCACTAAGGTAGAGTGCGCAGTGTTAGCCAGCCCCTCTAAATGTCGTATCGTACAAGCACATTTTGTCCCAGGTACAGGATGCTCTACAAGTTTGGTTATACAAGTCTGGGTATACAAGTTTGGTTATACAAGTTGGGTTACATACAGTCACACATGTATAGAGCATTGCGCACTAAGGTAGATCTTACGCTAAGCAATCTGTATCACTTCTTAACAAACAAAACCTATCCAGAGTATTAAGAACACCCTTGGATGTCTCTGTCTTGGTCTCTGGAATCGAATACCTGGATGACAGTACTACCGATGTGAAAGGTTCTTCTAACAGAGACACACACAGTGTTAGCCAGCCCCTCTAAATATCGTATCGTACAAGCACATTTTGGCCCAGGTACAGGATGCTCTGCAAGTTTGGTTATACAGGTTTGGTTATACAAGTTTGGGTATACAAGTTTGGTTACACAAGTTTGGTTATACAAGTTGGGTTACATACAGTCACACATGTATAGAGCATTGCGCACTGCACTAAGGTAGATCTCACGCTAAGCAATCTGTATCACTTCTTAACAAACAAAACCTATCCAGAGTATTAAGAACACCCTTGGATGTCTCTGTCTTGGTCTCTGGAATCGAATACCTGGATGACAGTACTACCGATGTGAAAGGTTCTTCTAACAGAGACACACACAGTGTTAGCCAGCCCCTCTAAATATCGTATCGTACAAGCACATTTTGGCCCAGGTACAGGATGCTCTACAAGTTTGGTTATACAGGTTTGGTTATACAAGTTTGGGTATACAAGTTTGGTTATACAAGTTGGGTTACATACAGTCACACAGGTATAGAACATTGCGCACTAAGGTAGATCTCACGCTAAGCAATCTGTATCACTTCTTAACACAATACCTATCCAGAGTATTAAGAACACCCTTAGATGTCTCTGCCTTGTTCTCTGGAATCGAATATCTGGATGACAGTACTACAGATGTGAAAGGTTCTTCTAACTGAGACACACACACAGTGTTAGCCAGCCCCTCTAAATATCGTATCATACAAGCACTTTGGGGCCCAGGTACAGGCTGCTTCTTTTTAACCGTATGTAAAGACATGATAGCAAATATCACATAGACACAAGATAATCGTTCTCGTCGAAGTCTGATTCAGTGTCTTCGCTACACTCTGACCTTTCGGGACTGTTGTCTAGTCTATCTTTAAAGTCAGACTCGAAGTCAAGATCCTCCTCCTCCTCCTCTGACTCTGCAGCAGATGTAGCCTTGACACAATGGTTGTCCTCTCTGTGTAGCCCTTGATCCTCACAGTCCAACTTCCTCTCTCCTTCGTGATCTTTTGACTGTTGTTGAAGGGTGTCACTGGGCCACGCAGCTTGATCGGTGAACAACTTGGTCACGTTTGCAGCCTCTATGCTTAACTCCCGCCTCATGGACTGTGAAAGACAAGGACTCTGATGTGAAGATGTAGAGCCGGGGTGGGTGCTAAGGTCTTGGGGTGCAGCCTCTATGCTTAACTCCCGCCTCATGGACTGTGAAAGACAAGGACTCTGATGTGAAGATGTAGAGCCGGGGTGGTTGCTAAGGTCTTGGGGTGCAGCCTCTCTGCTTAACTCCCGCCTCATGGACTGTGAAAGACAAGGACTCTGATGTGAAGATGTAGAGCCGGGGTGGTTGCTAAGGTCTTGGGGTGCAGCCTCTCTGTTTAACTCCCGCCTCATGGACTGTGAAAGACAAGGACTCTGATGTGAAGATGTAGAGCCGGGGTGGTTGCTAAGGTCTTGGGGTGCAGCCTCTCTGCTTAACTCCCGCCTCATGGACTGTGAAAGACAAGGACTCTGATGTGAAGATGTAGAGCCGGGGCGGTTGCTGAGGTCTTGCTTTTTGAGAGCCTCCTGCTGATCGAGGGACCTCCCGGTCTCAGTCTTTCCCTGTTTCTGTCTTGGTGTATTGTCACGCTTGCCACTTTTAGTCTTCTTGCGCACTCTTAAAGCCTCCTGCTCAGAGTCAGTGTCAGTGTCAGTGTAGATGAAGGGAGAGTGAGTGCTTTGTACCTTGGAACGATTTGCCCCTTTTATACATGTGCCGCGTTTCTCCTCCCCTTTGTTGTAGTCATCAGTGTCCGAGTCCGAGGACAGCTTCGTTTTGTATCTTGGGGAATCTCGATTGTGGGTTCCTGGGTTCTTAGCATGCCTTACTCTTTCGCACCTCTTGTCAGACTTGTCCTGTCTCTTTTTAGCAGGAGTCGTATCTTTCCTGTCAAAGGGCTGGATAGATGTCTCTTTGTTGACGACCTTGGCACTCTTGCTAGGGTTCTCCTCACTCTTGTCAGACTTGCGGTTCGCCTTTGTAAGTTTGACGCGCTTCGCATCTGGCTTGATTGAATCCTCCGAGTCTGATTGCAGTGCTCGCTTATACCCCAGACCTTCATCTTTCATAATACGACAGGTAGGCTTAGGCGAGTACATGTCTTCTTCGGACTCTGAAGGAGACACAAGCCTATACTTGCGTCGCCGATTAACATTGCTTGTCATACACTTAGCCTTCTTTGCCTTGCTTTGAAACTGAACACAGAACGCTTCCTCATCCTCCTCCTCCTCCTCGCTGCTGTATTCCTCCTCTGTGGATGCGTCGTCTATGAAGTCGTCGCTGTAATTGTATTCGTCAGGCATCTCGCTCTCGTCATAGTTCATCGTAGCCTCCAGATCTTCACCCAGGGTCTCATGTTGAGCTTCAAGAAACTCCTCAAAACACTCTTCCTCCTCCTCTTCACTGTTCGCTTCATCAGCCTCGCTTAGCCAAGGGTGGTCGTCGTTGTGACTGTACATGTGGCGCGAGCTGTGTGCTGGCACAGCGCGGGCCTTCTTGCCACTCTTGGACCCGGATGCCTTAGAGGCTGAAGACTTATTTGACTTTGAGGCCGAGGGCTCTTGCTTCGCCGCTGTAGAGTGGTGGTGGGAAGATGCTTGTTTCTTAGCACGTTTGTCACCGCTCTTGCTACACATATCGCTTTTACTACCTTGGGCGATAGGGTTCATCTTTGTGGACCGTGTTGGGGAGACCAGCTGATCTGAACACGCCCTGGGATTATCCCGGGTACGCTGGAAAGCTACCAATACCTTGAGTCTCCAGTTGTCGGTGGACATAGACTCTAAGCAATCCACCAGAGCTTTGCTGAGTCTGTCCTGCAAGCCGTAAGTCTTGAGTATATTGACAACGGTCCGGTTGTTAATGACCCAATTGCGAAGGATGCCACAGTGTCTGCTGTCCAGCAGAGTGTTATCCAATCCCAGGAGAGTACAAACGGCTTCTCTCCTGAGATGGTCATCGTTCAACCAGGGTCCACTCAGCAGCAGAGTCGACATGTTCTTGATCCACGTCGAAATCGGAATTGATTCCGGTGTGACAATAGCGTAAAGGTCTGCCATGTTTCTCACTGACACCTGACCTAGTAGTCTCATCTTCGATGTGCTCATCGACCTCAGCCAGACACTTAGAGGACACATCGGCGTCTTGCGCTTCGGTAGAGGTTGGGGAGGCTGATCCGCTCTCTGTGTCACAGCGCTCTCCTTCTCCTACCTTCAGAGCTTTCTTCAACCTGTTGTGATAAGTGCGGAGTTTTAGAAAGAGAACTCTGACTTTGGCGTTTGTCTGCACAAAGTCCCTGTCCTTGGGCTTGCCTGTATCGTGTTTGATCAGGGTGTGCCACATCCTCTGGGCTTTGGCTATGTTGTCCCAGGCCTTATGTTTGAACAACTCTTCACATGCTGAGACCATTTCGGTGTTCCCGCCATCCCCATATCTCTTTCGAACGTACCTGGAGACGATGTCGCCCAAGACAACCCAGTCCATTCTCATCTGCTCCTCGACTATACTGATGCGCTTCTTTGTTACTGTCGTGTGAATGATGCTGTCAGAGGAGTGCACGTTCCAAAACGTCAGGTATTCTAGCACTTTGTCGAGTGGGCAATATAGCAACTCGGCCACTGCGAACGCACTGGGGATCTTGTTTTCCATGAATCTAATGGCCAATTCAACCACCTCGACCATGATGGGATCCGTAATCATACTCTCCACGTGATTTGGTATATAATTGCACCAGCTGTTTGGGTTCACACGTCTGATGAACGCTGTCAAGGCTGGATGGTGTATTTCCTGATACATGTCGGTTCCTGTGATAAACGTCTCCCTCCCCATTTTCTTTAGCGTGGCATTCCAACAGCTCACCATCTCCCCGTTGCCCTTGACGCAACATTGCTTCACGGCCCGACAGAACCTCAACGTCGTAGACACGTACAGCTCCGGAGCCTGAGCCTGACACTTTCTCGAAACGACAACCGGTACCAGGTTCACCCGCTTGCCATCCAGGCACTTCCCGCTCCTTCTAAAGTAGATGGTACGAGGGTCACCGTTCTCGTAGTGGAAGTGCTTCAGGACACATATCACTTGGTTTTCTGTGAACCAATCGGCGCTGGCGTCACGCTTTTTCTTCATCATGTCGGCTGACGCCGTGCCTAGCACGCAGCACATGGGGGTTATCTCTTCCATGTGAGAGGCCAGTGCATCGTTGCTGTTCTGGGTAGAGAGGGATTTGTCCTCAGTGCGCAACAACTGCACAGGCTGGATTTGTTGAAAGGACAGGGTGAGAGCTGTGGGGTGCGTGGGCACCTCGAGTGTCATGTCCCAAAACTCAAACCTGTCACCGGTGACTCTTTTCAGCAACTCGAGGCTCTCGAGTCCCGGGACAAACAGCACCTCTTGCACGAAGTACGACTTAGTGTTGCCTTTCCCGGTTGTCGGAATGACGACTGTGTAGGTTCCGACCATTGACCTGCTGCTGTCGTAGTAGACAAAATTATGGTTATCAGAATACTGTGTGACCACGGGAATCACCTTCTTGCCGTTGGCGACTGTTAGCTCTTTAGTCGGTATATAGAAGGTCTTGTAATTACCGTGCGCAAGCAGCACGTGTTTGAGACCAGCCTTGTCTACAGTTGCCATAGACTCAAAGTTGTTCCCGCCTTCAATGTCCACTAGGTCAATCAGTGCAAACAGTAAGGAGCGTGAAGGATTTTGCTGTATAGTGTCAGCGTCCTGGATCACCATGTTCCTGATAGTCTTGTAGATATTTTTCGGCATGTATCCTTTCTCTCTTTCCGATAGTCCCTCTTGTTTGCATATCATCAGGTCGACCACTTTATCAAATAGTCCATGTGTAGTTTCACAGGTAAAAACCTCTTTGTAATCAGAAGTCAAATACCAAGGAGGGCGCTCTGTCACGATGTATCTCATTGTTATATCCTCCATTGTGTTGTATGTAGATGAATAAAAGGCACTTGGGTTTGAATGAGAACGTACAGTGTTGCCTTTATATCAACCAGCCTGTACACAACACTAAGAGCCCTGTACTCTACCGGTGTAGAATGTGAGTCAGTCAACCACCTCTCAGCAGAAGCCTCACAGGCTGTACTGTCAATGGTGCTTGTGTAAGGGCTTATACATGCCAGACTTTGAATGAGATCACGAACTAGATCAGCTACCATTGGTTGGCTCAGAGACAGTTGAACCACGGTACACTCACCATTGTTTCAATTTACAACCGTGGCTGATACTTAGAGAGTGAGCTATACATCCCGCCCTGTATCATATATCCAATCAGGGCTGTGTTGTCAAACCTTTGCTATAGTACCCAATCAGAGCTGGGTTGTCAAACCGTTGCTATGGTATACACTCATGCCTGAAACGTCCAGCCATTGGTACTGTTATATAACTTTACCATTACGCAGTATGCCGCCATCGTGTGGTGGTTTATATCAATGACACTCTGGCAGTTGAACCAGAGTATACTCAACATTGTTTCGATTTACAACCGTGGCTGATACGTTAGAGAGTGAGCTATACATCCCGCCCTGTATCACACATCCAATCAGGGGTGTGTTGTCAAACCTTTGCTATAGTACCCAATCAGAGCTGGGTTGTCAAACCGTTGCTATAGTATCCACTCGTGCCGCGAACGTCAGGGAGTGAGTCATACATCCTGCCTTGTATCATATATCCAATCAGGGGTGTGTTGTCAAACCTTTGCTATAGTACCCAATCAGAGCTGGGTTGTCAACCCGTTGCTATAGTATCCAATCAGAGCTGGGCTGTCGAACCTTAGGCACTTACCCAACCAGGGCTGGGTTGCCAACCCGTTGCTATAGTATACACTCATGCCTGAAACGTCCATTCATTGGTACTGTTATATAACAGCACAAGTTAACTTTTGTATAAACGTCCATTCATTTAACAGTACCATTACGCAGTATGCCGCCATCGTGTGGTGGTTTATATCAATGACACTCAACACTGTTTCTATTTACAACCGTTGGTATAGTGTCCAAACACGGCTGCCATGTCGAACCTTAGGCACAAGTTAACTTTTGTATATAGGAGCAAGAGAGCATTATACCTAAAGATTAACACACTGTTACAATCATAGGACTCCATACCAGTACAGATTGACAATACACAGTCCGCTACAGCCATGAACAACAACAACACAGAGACCCCTCATGAATGTGATGCTCGCAATATCACTGTCTATGATGGCTCAGTGTCAATGGACGTTCTGCTCACTAACATGAACAGCAAGGAGGGCTTGGTCGGCTTGGCCGTGTACGAGAATATGAGAATTGAAGGTGGTTTCACGACCGTAATTCATCCAAACCTCCACAAAACACAAGCTTACCAGTGTACCCCAGATGACAAGATGGAATCATCCAGCACGGATCTTGTCATATCAAGAGATGGTACAAGTGTCCGCTTTGGGGAGTACGACCATATGACAGCAAAGGGCAGAGTGCTCATTTCCAGGGGAGCCTCGACTATATTCGACGAAGACATCGAAGAGGGGCTGGGTTTACACTGTGACATTGAGTCTAATGTCAGCGTGGTCGTCTATACCGAGAACGATGACCCGGGAGTCAGCTCACACGGTGTATTGGTCCTGGCTCCTAACTTTACGCTTGCCCAAGACAAAGAATACACGCCAGTCCTGAGTGTGGACAGAATCGGTTATACCAAGATCAAACCTGATGCCAGCGGGGGTATAAGCAACATACATGTCAAGGGTTCCATGATCGTCGACCAATATATTTGCGTCAACAAATTCATTGCAGGCTCCACGGGAGGCTGGTTCTTTGGGTCTCACTCGGGCCAGTGGTTCCAACCACCCAAGGAGATCGTGATACCTGAGAAGCAAGCCGAACTGGCCATTGTTGAACCAGGCGACTTGGTGATCTCGAGGGGGAAAGCTTCAGTGCTGGTGCGCTCAGGCGGAGGAGTCGTCGCATCTGGGGATGTGGCGGTTATACTGATGCCAGTTCGCCATTCACGCGAAGATCGGATCGAGACCAAGACTGTTGTCGTATTTCAATAACTTTAACTTTCTGGAGCCGTACATGCTTTGCAGTTCATGTGTATGTGTATACATGGTGTATGGATGGTGTATGGTGGAATAAATAAAGCTGTGTGATCACAACACCTTGTTTTGAACTCTTGTGTTTCTAACCCTAAGTACCTTCCCTCCCTCCCTCCCTCCTCTCCCAGTATCCTAGTTTACAAACACATAGAGGACACATAGAATCTTTGCCATACAGGACATTTATTCAAGCGTACCAGGACAAAGGGATGTCGTCAACATATACTCAACATATAGACAATTGTACAAGAAGGGGGCTGGTGTTGCCTATAACATTTTAGACCTTCTCTTTACATAGTTCGTGAGCACAACACCCCCTCCGCTGCCGCCCCCACTACCACCACCACCACCACCTCCAAGGAACAACATGTACCCGATCCCCACTGATAGCGCAGTACACCAAGCCATGAGTATAGCTACAGAGGTCCATATGGCCACATCACTGGCGAACCCGGAGAGCCACCCTCCGAAAGTGACCCTGCTAGCCGTCATGTTATCGTACTTCTTGTCAAACTCTTCTAGGCTTCTTGTTATGTTCTCTAGGTCTTTGCGTACGTCGATGAGCTTTACGCTGGTGTTTATGGCCTGCAGCAACTCAATTGGCGACATTTCAGGGATGCCATCTTTCAGTAGATCTGAGAAAGACACGGGTCCGTCTGATATGTGAGATCTGGAGAACGGTTTGAGTGGAGGAGACTCGATCTCTACCGCGGCGGAACCCTCCATCCAAGTGACTTTCTGATCCTGGTAGCAAATACCTCGGTGACAAGGGGCGCACACTGTCTTGCACTCGCCGGGATCCTTCACGCATCTTAGGTACCTCTCGTGAGGCTCGGGCTTGTGACAGTACTTGCCGTAACAATCGGACGGTTCATAATACCTGCCATCTATCAACCACACTTTGTAGTCTGGCCAGCAAGGGACTCCGTCCGTGCTCATCTTGGGCATGGGTATGACACCTCTGACTACGGTCTTCTCGACTGTGCCCGGGATAGAGTGTACTATGAAAAGCTTTCTGTCTTTGTACAGGGCCGTGCCGACGGTCGGGAACTCTGCCAGGCCGGGGTGTTCCCGCATGACTGTCATGCCGCTGGGGCAGCTTCCTGAACGCTTTGACGCTATCTGCCTCAGACAGTTTTCCACTCCTCTGGTCATGAATTTGGTGTGCATCGCGGCCTGCATCATCTGATGGGTGACGCTCTGCATCTGAGCGTACCACATTTGATAACTGGCCATGACCGAGAACTTGACGTTGGTGTCACGCAAAGCAGCCTCTGTGTTCCTCATCATAGCGTCCCTCATCATGGCAAAGTTGCTGTTGACGATCTCGTTGTTCTTCTGTATCTTTTTCTCCTGGTCGTCGATCCTGCCATTGACAAGGCCTATGTTGGTGTCGAGCTTGTTGCTCACTTCGACTAAGGTGTTTGTCACCGACACGTAAGAGTTCTTCAGGGAGTCCATTTGTTCCTCCAATCCGTCCACCCTATTGGAAACGTGCCACGCGAGCCCCAAGGCCGCCACTCCTGACACCACTCCGAGAAGAAACCTCTTACGCCTAGTGCGGCCTCCCTGTGGTTTGTCCAGCCAGGGGAAGGGCGCATTGTCAGGCAGCTCGTACATCTTAGCCTTCTTCTCCTGTACAGCCAACTCCTCGAGACCTTCCCTCATCAGCTCTCCGGCCCTGCGAGCGTCGTTGATGATCTTGTGCGCTGAGTTGCAGAGCCTCCCGTAGTCCTTCCTGCAACTGTTGTCGCCTCCGCATATGGCAATCAGACAGGGCCGCAGGGCGCTCACGTCGTAATTGACGCAGCTGACGTTCAGGTTGATGTAGTCTATGCCCGGGGTGAAGTTGGAGACGAAATGAACGGCTTCGACAGGTTTCACTATCACCCCGTGTGCAACTTCAACCACCGGGGTGTCGACCGTGTAACCGTCGTCCACAAAGACCACGTTCATGCTGTGTGTGGTCTCGCCAGTGTTATAGGAGGTGCACACCTTGTTCACGGGAGGCACGTACTCCACCACTCGTTCCGAATCCAGGATGCCTACCATGTAGTGGTTGTGGTCCGTCGTGGGGATGAGCGTGTTGATGTTGACTGCGATCTGTGGCGCCGTTTTGGATAAGGTGGCCCTTTTGCTGGGTTCTCCCGGGGTGCAGGACTCGAGCTTGTACAAATCGGCTATGTAGATTTTATCGTAGCTGGTGCTTGTGGGGCTCCTTGAATATACCCACAGCGCCGTGAGCGGCTATGAGGCCGGGGCACACGACCGTGTTACTCAAGCCTATGTTGTACTGGGGGTCCAGACAGTTCTTGGACCCGGAGGCTGGGTCCTTGTATTGGGTTTCGGGGATGTTTACGACCACGTCGTCCAGCTTCACCACCCCAGGGTTGTCGGAATCCGAAGCGGAGCGCCTGCTTCTGCCGTGAGGCCCTGTCGCGACAGTGGCTATGCCTGCAGCTCTCTGCTGTCTCTTCCAGTCTCTCAGCCTGTGTACGGCCGACGTGATACCCAGTATCGCCGGGGTGTCGGATCGAATGCCTCGTCTGAAATCCGAATCAATCGGGGCCACGACAAACTGGTTGATGCCGAATGCGACCGCAACCAGCTCGGGAAACCGCTTGAGCGTCTCGAATGAGGTCGAGGTTACGGTGATGTTCACCATGACGTCCCTAGCCCACACAGTGACACTGGACCCCGAGCAGCACTTGGTGTTGAGGTTCTCTTCGCAGTTTAACACAGTGTTGGTTTCCATGTCGGCCAGCGACAGCTCGCCAGTGATGTCCAACTGCTGCGAATCTCTATGTTCGAGCGGCCTGATCTTCAGGCCCCCGGTAAGAGACAGTGTGAAGATTACCTTGTTGGCCCTTACTCCTTGCCTTAGCAGAGTCAAGAGGTACGACATGACCCCAGTGGAGGATTCGTCTCTGCTCCCCGATGCCCACATGTTCTGACAGTGTCCAGCTCGACTCATGTCGACCAAACCTTGGGGTGTGATGAAAGCATCGAACGAGCCGAGCTGCGAGAAGTCTATGCCGCTCAAGAGCTTGTGGGATCTTGGCAGCCTGAGGAAGAGTTTCGACACTCCCTATCTGATCAGAGCCGAGGCGAGATCAACTGCGACCCTGGTGAAATCAGAGCCCTGCCAGTTTGCGCGAGAGCACTCGGTCATGCCCCAGTCAGTCGCGTCCAGCATGATAGCGGTGGAGTACGTGGACACTCTCACCTTGGATAGCGTTTCGGCTACTGTGTTGACGACCCCTGGGAAATCGCGGCTTGAGGATGAGATGGGGACGAGGCACTCGTCAAAGGAGACCTTCATGATTACATGGCCCGCTTCAGCCACCGTGTAGAATGTGGCTACGTCGAGCGCCACCGAAAGATAGTTTGAAGTGTAGACGGCTCGGTCCACAGAGAGAACGGTCGCGTCGCAGGAGGAGGGTATGAGAAAGTCTCTGATCTCTGTGGCGGTGGGTTTGTAGTCCGGGTCCCGATCCTTTAGACTTGCTAAGCTTGACACCTCGCAGATGGCAATAGGGGCTGAGGCGGCACCATCTGCGTTGGTTATGCCCAGTCGAGGGACTCTAGAATTGCCTATGCAGAACCTGTTACCTTCGGACACGAAACAGTTTTCCCCGAGTTGTGCGTAACAGGTGCCGATTGACTCTGCGTCCCCGAGTCCCACGTAGGTGAGCACACAGGCGTAAGGGGAGTTTCGGATAGTCAGGACCTCATCGGTCTCGGGCCATTTTCTGCTCGCAGCGGGTGCGTGTAGCGTCCTCCTCAAGAGCTTGAAAGCTGCGCACTGAGGATCGGGTTCGCAGTCAGCCATCGGGTCCTCTCCGAAGTAATAGTCTCTGTTACGGGGCTTGGCGTGGAGCAGAATAGATATCTTGTTCAAGGGGGTGCTTGCAACAACGCGGTCCGAACACTTGAACCCTCCGGGGACGGCGAGACAGGACGACTTGTCCAACCTCCTAACGTAGGCGCCTAGTAAGGAGCCTTCAGACTCGTGCTTGTTGAGATCACCAGCCGGGTCTCGAAAGGGTCTCCAGTTAGCGTAGATCATCCCCGGGCAGTAGTGCGTGCACATGTCGCTCGTGTGGTTGTAGTTGTGCACAGTCAAAGCAAAGCCGCTATGGCTCCGGCCCTGACACCAGCCCGTCTGTTTGTTGCACGAGCCGACGGCGATCCAAACGTAGGGAGCGTAGCCGTAAGGGTCGTTATTGTTGACAGGGGAGCCCGCGAGGCACGGGAGGAACGAGAGTGAGAGGGCTATCAGGAGGGGCCTCATGAGTGCGGGTCGATGTACGCGTGGGGGGGGTGGTGAGAGACTCCAGGCAGACGGGGATGGCAACGCGCGTTTGAGGTACAAACTAAACTATGCCAACAACGTCGGTCGCACTATGATATGGTAAGGGTGTATAGTAAGTTGTTATTTGTGAAAGAGTTACAACAGAGGATTGGTCGCGGGAAGCCTTTCGTTGTCGCTGTGCTTATATTTCATCAAAGCCTGACATGTAGACGCCAGGCCAATGAACTGTTTGACAGCATCATTGTGAACCTTGGCCACATCCTGGTCGGGGACGAAAAACGGTCTACCCATGTGTGTTTGGATGCGGTTCAGGATGCGAAGAGAAGCGACGTTCGCCAGCGAGTACGATTTGCTCATCAGGTCCACGGACATGTTCTGTATCACGCCAATAACGTTTTCATCCCTCATGGTGTGGGCCAGATGAATGTTCACTTGCTCCTCTGTGAATCTGTGGTTGTAGGAGTCCAGGTAGCCCTTCACCTCGTGGGCCTTGAGCACTTTGATGGAGTCCAAAGTGTTCCTGTCTACTTGACACAAGGGACAGTCGGTGCCATCATTCTCGTACTGCACGTCGACTATTGCGGGGTGCTCGTGAGCGGTGAGGTTCATGTACAGCATCGGGTACTGTTTTTGTATGAAGCGATCACTCTCACTGATGTTATTCTCGCTGATGATGTTGTACACCTCCCGATCATGTTGCTCCCCGGGCTCGGGGAACATGTGGAATATAGGGTCAGCCGCCATGGCCGCTGAATAGCCTCGCTTTGATGCAGCTTTAGAGTTCTGGGGTAGGTCGTCTGAGGCGCCATCGTCTGAGGCTCCGGGGGGAGATCCATTGCGGGGTGTGTTAGGATTACTAATAGAAAGAGCCGCTGGCCTAGATCCCCGAAAACCCCGATCGTTACCGGCGCTGGCAGAGGTTCGCTTCTTACTAGGAGGTTGTTCGTCGACGGCGTCCGGCTCGGGTCTCACCCTCACCCTATTATTCAGGGCTACTCTCTCTGGGAGGCTGGCTCGACCAACTTCACGCGATGACGAAGCCTGCTGAGAGTAAGACCCCGAAGGAGACGAGGAAACATACGTCGAAGAGGAGGCGCGCTCACTCATCTTCGGTTGCCGGTAAAAGAAGAGGACACTGTTCTACGGCTGTGGCTGGAGTTATCGAGAGTGACAAATTCACCGTGTGCGGAGGACTTATAGCGGCGTGCTGCGGCGCACATTGGGGTAGCCAATGTCTATTCCGTACGAGTTCCAAGCACGTAATTGCCATAGTGAACAGTGTACATTGTAAATGGTGCAAAGGTGCTTCGTCTAAACGTGTGCAAGAGAGTGAATTCGATGAAGTCCGGACTAGGGCCTACTTACGGGGGCTGTTCCAACTCAACTTGTCGGACTCTATGAAGCTATCCGAACTGATAGCCGAGCTCACGCTCACCCAAACAAACTGCGACAGTCGCAGCTTCCCATTCACCGGCACCCCTCCATATTGCACAGTGGAGAACGTGACACACATCTCTTGTCTCGCGCTGCGGAAATTGATCGAGTTTGACAAGGAGTTTGTCTGGGGAGACAATCTGATCTTCAACACCAAGGTGGACCGTTGTTCCCCGGCGGGTTCGAACTAAAGGATAGACTCCGGGAGCCTTAGGTCCTCGCTCGCTTCATCCGTGTGGGACAGCAGGATAGATAGAGTCTCGATGTCCTCAAGATGCGTAACCCCCTTGGTGAGCCAGGGGTCCAGGGTAGGACCCGTGTTCTCCACAAAAGACCAGTGCGCGTTTGTGAAAGTGTCGACCGAGGACAAGAAGAGAGCCGTCGTAAACATGACCAGCTTGACTCTAGTGGACTATGCCGATGTAAGCGAGTGTCCCGAAGGGACTCTGCGTTCGGACCAGTCTCTGTGCCGATCTTCTGCAAAGAGTGCTACGGCACCGCCGAGGACGATTACACCGAGGCGCTGGCTAGTATCGTTTCGTGCGGCGTGAGTGACAAGTTCCTCGTGGGGATGTGTAGCGTGTTTGGAGTGGCGCAGGGCGAGGTGTACCCAGAGTCGAGGAAGGATTTCATTGTGGCCAACGACATGTCGTACTCGGGAGCGTGTCACCACCAACCCGGCAAGGCTGTGTTCTTACACAAAGTCAAGAAGGACATCGGTCGAGTCAAGTGTTACTGGCTCGTACACAGTAGGTCTGTTGACAAAACATTCCTGTACTGCTGTGTGGCGTGCGACGACACCGAGTACACCAACTGCGTGGTAAAGCCGGAGATGAGCATTGGCTTCAGCTTAGGCACAGTGGGAGACAACAAGAGCGGCCCCGTGACCGAGGAGTGCAGTTTAGTCTCCTCGGTCACGGCCCATGAGGCCGGGCTGCTTTTGCACCCTGGTGACAGGTAAGGATCTGGGCCAGACAATGACCAGGATGGGGTTTTCCACCCTGAAGGACTCGGTCCTTGACGCAGGCATCAATCTGAAGGAGAGCGACGGGGTCGTCTATGACCAGACCGAAATTCCCTCAGATGTGTCTGACGAGAGCTCCGAGGGGCAGAGTGTCACGGAGACTGTTAAGTCCCTGAGGAAGGCCGTGCTAGACCAAGCTGCAGAGGTGCGAGTGCTCAAGGATGTAATAGAGGCCATCAAGGTTCAGAATAGCGTACTAACTTGGACACTGAGATGTCCTGACGATCCCGACACACTGTTCACGGTGCAAGGAGCTAAGGATTTCACCAGACGCACCGGTGTGAAAACTAAACTCTGTGCTGGTATTAAACCTACTGACAAAGATACTAACTTCGGAGTATCAGACCCTAGAGGAGATCATCCAGAGCCCAAACCCCAACAGATTGAAGATACAATGGCTGTTAGTCAGACCCAAATCGATAATCTGATCAAGCTGTTGCAGCAGCAGCAGCAGCCAGCTCTGCCTCAGCAGCAGCAGCAGCAGCAACCAGCTCTGCATCAACAATATCAGCAGCCTCAAGGGCAACTACAAGATCTACAGAGTTTGATGCAGTTGGCCCCCATACTTCAACATTTTAGCCAACCTCAAACCCAACATGGAATGTGGAATCCTCAGCAGCAGCAGCAGTATACCGGGCAAGGGTTCTTAGGCGGGCAGGCTCTGTACAACCCAAGCAGTGTATCAAATCGTGGTGACAAATGGTTTCAGCAGTACGGGACTCTGACCGAGGAGCAGAAGAGGACCATAGCGATGGAGTATAACAAGGAGGAAGTGGAGAGACAGGCATCTTCCCAGAAAGAGCAAGAGAAGATGCTCGATTCGATCAAGGCCAGCATAAGAGACGTCATACTAGAACAACAGGGCAGCTCGGTGTCACAAGAGTCCTCATCTAACCAGTACAATATGGATACTTTGCAGACTTTGGCCAGAGACACCCCGTATAAGCGGGGCCGCAAACAAGCAAAGGACGATCAGGACCCTGGGGATATCTCTAAATTGATGAACGAACTACGGGAACTTACGAAGCAGATCGCAAAGCGGGGCGGCGGTGGTTCAAGCGAGGAGAGAGGCGAAGTGGTCACAATGGACACTGACGACGGCGGAGCGCCTAGTACACCCTCAGCTTCCAACAACCAACAGTCTCAGCCGTCCTCACATCAGTCCAATGCGGGCGTTACTAACAAACAACAAGCTGGATACTCGGTACCCTCGGGTGGAGGCGACTCCCTGAAGACTTCGCAATCCGTGGTAGATTTCATCTCCTCAGTTGTCACAAAGAAATAAAAGATAGGTCCATATGGCGTTACCCTGGCAGGGTAATGTAAAGTCTTGGGAGCATACTTATTGTAGACCCTGTGTGATTGTTTTTTTTATTATGAGTGGTTGTATGTATCGTGTGCACAAAATAAAGTCTTACAAACATACTTCGGTCGAAATGTCTTTATTGCAGTTTTTTGTGTAGAAATAGTCATGATTGCTTTGCTGTACAGGGAATGTGTTATGATGAAGGATCAACTGTTTACATACACACCAGTAAGCAAGCCACTAATGACACACGTTCCAACCGTGTACTACAATCTAACACTTGATTGCCTACACTTACTATGGCCTCGCAGAAGTCGATCTGCTTCATGCTCAATGAACCACCCGTGAGATCGGTCCAGTTGCGGCAAGGGTCGATTCCGAGGATCATGGTGACCGATGAACCCGTCGATAACGACGTGGTGCTATCGGGGTTGAACGGGTATAAGGGCCAATGGAACAACCTAGCCCTGGGTAATCTCGACTTCAAGCACGTACCCTCTCAACTGATCGCCTCGACCACCAAACACAGTCCTCGAGTTGGGGATGTGTGTGTCAGACTCATGCCTATCGTCAGTCAATCGGAGGAGTACTCTTCCATTGTGGACCTGTACAACACGTACATCGCCAAGGGGAGCTCTCTGATAGCCAAGAGGTGTATAAACAGCTACGCCTGCACCGAGGAGCTGTACATCCCCGCCATCCGTATACACACGTTCGTCTCCGAGTGGAACAAATCGCTCCAAAGGTTTCACGATATGATCAGGTCCGACGGCCACCCAAGCCGTCAGACCCAGCGTCAGCGTCGCCTGACCGTGGTTTCCAACGTGACAGAGATCGCTCTCAAGGACGTGCCCATTGTCAGTGACCATTTGTGGTTCGTGCTACACTCTATTGTGTCAAAGCCGTCCCTTGTCAAACAAGTCGTGCAGCTGGTGGGCTCCATCGCGTCCACATCGGGCACGGTGTACCACACAGGCGAAGTGGAAAATACCACGGTTCCTGGTGGTGAGGACGCTATCCACGCTGTGAAATTGTACCTGATAGCCAAATCTGTGCCCGCCACGGGAAACAATGTCACCATTCTCGGAGACGAAGCCGGTGCGACCCTGGGTCTCATCTGGGTTGCTGATGAAGAGGAACTACACGACCACCTGAGAAACAGCCGAAACTGCTACTACGTGCATATAGGCACCGTGGCCGGGACCACCTTCAGGTGCAACGGGTTTTGCGAGTGGCGCTATTATAACCACATCGTCTTCAATAGGATGACTACAATCGGACAGGAGACCGTGTCGAAGCTTCAGAGCACTACCCTGGCGGGTAACACAGGAGACTCGGCTAGATTGGCCAACGAAGCCTAGCGACCTGACACATTTTGTTTCTTTTTTTTTTGTTACACATTAAAAATACAGACAATCGCATTCTAACCCAGTGTCGCCTTCGCTATCTCTATCTCCGACGGGGACATGTTACCCAGAAAGTTTTTACCCGATCACGACTTGATCCTGTGCGCCTCTCTGAAAAGGACTATGATGACTACAAACGTTCACCCCTTGTACCTACCTCCCATTGTGTGCTGGCTCAATCGGACCTGTGTGCAAATGAAGCGTGTCAAAGGTGTCGCGTACAACTTACTCAAGGTTATCTCGAGCGTGCTAGTTTTCACCACGATCTTTGTGCACATGATCAGATTGTGGAACTGGTTCGCGTGGGGGTTCCTGGGCACCATGTGGTCTCTGATGGTCTGCATCACCTTGATCGGAGGTTCCATTCTTACCCTCCTGAGCTCGGAGAGACGAAGCAGTCGCAGTGACACCGGCGTGATCGCTGACCCAATGTCAGGCGTAGCAGTGTCCCAGAAACTCCTCATGTTCATCTTCTTCTTAGGCGTCTACATTTACACCTGGTTATACTACGAATTCTGCGCCGGCACGGAGGTCTCGGGGATCGAATGCTCGGACAGACGAGGTCCGTCTCTGGTCCCAATTCTGAACTGGACGACGTTCGTGTTTGTCTGGATTAACACGATCGGCTTCGTCAGACTAGTTCGATCAAATTGAACTCATGCCATCTTACCAAGGGACTCGGTTATACCTTCTACTATTTTCCATATTCTACCTGTCGTACGACCTGGCACGGGGAGACCTGACGCAAAGGAACTCCATCTGGCTCGCCGGGTACAAGGTGATCTTCTTGGTCGCGACTGTGAAATCCGTGACATCGTACGTATGCTTGGAACTGAACACCCTACTCGAGAGGACCAGGCAGCTGCAGTACTCGGCCCTCTCGACAACAAGCAAAGGCGAGGTGCTCGCGCTGTACAGGGAGGAGAGACTGACTGACTCCGACATGGACGAGGCTCGCTACAGCAAGCGAGCTTTCGGACACGGCGAGCAGATACCGTTTCACCCTCATGACAAATACAATCCGGCGCCGGTGTTCTGGTGCAGTCTCATGGCATTCGTTGTCCTCTACAACACGGCCCATCTTGCTCTAGTTCCCTTCTCGTACACATCGCCTCTATTCTTCGGAACGCCCGCATACGTGCTGTACTGGGGAGTTATGAGAACGACCCAGATGATATTGCACTGAACATACATATTTATTTTATTAAGGAAAGAGGCGACCCGTCTCCCTAGGGCCCAAAAGACATGATCTATCCGGATTCGCAACGAGAGCCCGAGGTCATCGCTAGACAGAGTGAATCTGCTTCACTGGAGAAACGTCTGGAACAGTGTATTACTGTAATCATATGCATACTGGTCTTACTGAATATCGGCCTGTGGTTCGCTAGACTGTGTTTCCATACCAGCCACTTAGTTGAGTGACAAGTGATACGACTCGAGATCTTGGGCAGGAATGAGTCGTCTTGAGGAGGACGGCTGGTGGATGAACCTGTTGAAAGAGAATCCCGCTGAACGGTACAGCGAAGAAGACCTTTTTGGATATGGACACATCGATAGCTGGTGGCTTGACATCGGACACGGCAATCTCCCCAAGATCACTAGCGAGCCGTGTGAGGCGTCGGAGCCGTGTGCCGATCAATGGTGGATGACCACAGAGTTTGGGAAAGACAAGAGTGCCGCGGGTGCCGAGTCTGCTACCACCCGCCTGGTAGACAACAACGCTACCTCTAACAACCTATTCGAGAGCTCCCAGGTTGCGAGCGACCTGGCTGTGAGCGCCGGGGCCGCTAGTGCCTATAACAACCTGACTGTGAGCCCCGGGGCTGCTAGTGCCTCTAACGACATGACTGTGAGAGCCGGAGCTGCTAGTGGCTCTAACTCCGAGGTTGCATTCAGCAGACTCAAACCTTCAGTCAACACATCTACCATGCTAGAGATGATGTATGCTAAAGTTGATACCGCAAACCCCTCCGGTCGCCAGCTCATAAGGTATACTGATAGCCTGAAGCGCATTAAGAAGTGTAAGAAGATCTCCATTGGGAACCCTGAGCGTCACTTGAAACAGAACTCTTGAAACAGAACTCTATGATTCAGTTTCATGTTAATTATCCTCCTTTTGGATATACTTTATGTTTTGTACTTTTATCTTGTGAAAACAAATAAAGATGTATGGAAGACAGGGTACATGTTGTAGAGGTTCTTTATTTTTTTGTCGTCCTTTATTATGAAACAAACACAACACCTTGTACAGAATGATCGCAACCAAACAAACGTAATATTGTGCTGATACAAGATACAGTGGAACCGTTTACTACACCTAGCAAACAAACGTAATATTGTGCTGATACAAGATACAGTGGAACCGTTTACTACACCTAGGCAAAACACACACACACACTAGGGAATGGCTATATCTTGGTCTCCACGGAACCTCTCACAAAAGCCATCTGTTCATATTGAGCTGGGCCATGAATCTGTCTCCGGTCTTGATTGTGCTGAAATTATAACCGTTGCAGGCTCGTACCACCTGTCCTCCTGCGAAGCCTTGCACACTTTCCACGATGGTCATGGCATGCCTGACCACGTTCCTCAGAAACCCTTTGACGCCGTCGTTCTCCACGATAGCGCTGATGGTTGCGGCGTCAAAGTCCTGGTTGACGGCCTCAGCGGCACTGTTTCTCATCACATCAGTGACTTTGTGATAATCAGCCCCGTTGGCCACCAGCGTCATCATTGACAGTATACTCTGGGGTGTGTAAGGTGACATCAGTTGAAACACATCAAACTCGTACTCGTGTTTAATAGCCTGAATCACCTCTTCCACGGGGTCTCCGCCTGACTCACAATTCACTCTTCTAGTAGCCAGCAGTCCTCCCCAGATGCCCTTGTTCACGGACATGTTGTAACCTAGATCGACATCCACCTCCTGTTGAGCCGCTACATCCTCTCGGTTGGGGAGCTGCACTGTGAAACGATCTCCCTGCTTCAGGGACTCGTGTCCCGTGTTGATGAGCTCCACTTCGTACAGGTGCGGGGTGTTCAGGAACGGTCTATTCGCAATGGAGCTGCTGGTGGTGCAGACCGCCACTTCTTTTAGGTTTCGTATGAGGTCTGAGCTCAGTCCGTGTAGCGTAGGCACGTATGAATCGCCGTCTTTGACAAAGTGAAACAGGCCACCGGGTAGATAGTTCTTAGCCGACTCGTGTTTGTAGCAACCGTAAGGGACTTGGGTGGTACCGGTCCGCCGATCGCTCAGGTTGTGTGTGTACGTGCGAATCGGTTGGTGCACTCTGGTGGACGACATAGCTTAGCTGATCTCTAACTAGAAGAGGCAGAGGTTCGGGTTCGCTAGACTGTGGCAGACGCGATGTTGTGCTAGTACAGACAAATTGTCAGTCAGCTGCGGAATAGGAACCTCTCTGCCTGAGATGGATCTCGACAGGTTGGCGAGTACGGCACGTTGGGATGCTTGAGGACGAGCGACGCCGCTGTGAGTAGTTCCAGGAGGATAGGGGCCTCTTCACTGTTGAGCCTGAGCAACCTGACCGTAAGCATGTTAAGATAGGCGTCCGACAGCACGCCGAACGTTTGCGAAAACCAAGGGCACCAACCTAGAATGATGTACGAATTGAGATCGTCCTGTGCACTAGCCTGGGGTGGTGTGAGACTCTTGTCCGACTCACTCGTAGCCCCTTGCCTGTTGATCAACAGCTGCACTCGGTTAGCCTTCTTCTCGTACTCTTCAGTGAGTTCCGTTAGAGACTTGGATGACGTGAGACATATCAACTCCTCCAGTGTTAGCGTGTGCCATTTAGCACCCCAGCCCATCTCGGTGACAGTTCAACAAATGAGGCCTGCTGACACAAGGCTGCTTGTTTATAGAGGTGCGTATTGTAGTATAGGTGTGTCAAGATGAATAGTTCATCTCCACCCTCTTGCGATAAGCCAGCAGTCTCTCGTTGTAAAATTCGACAGCGCCGACATTCTCGGCAAAGTTGCAGTTTGTCATTTGTAGATTCTCTCTTCTCACCACCCTAGTGAGCACAACGTACACTGAGGGCTTTATCGGCGACATGGAGAAATGCCTGGGCGGGTGGTAGAGCACTTGCCCGTGCACGGTGCAGCCTTGGCAATCGTACGTGTTCATCGCCAACAGACAGGCCAGCGGGTGCGTGGTCACTGTCCAGTTCATGTACTTCCACTTGGAAGGAGATACCTTGTACAGGGTTCCCGTCTGATCGCCCTTCACGTAGAACTCGTTGAACTGGCCCTGTATATTGAACGACATGCCTAGCACTACACCTTCCGTGTCCGCCACGGAAGGGAGTTGCTGCTGCTGCTGTAGACCCCTTTGCATGCCCAGCACGGCAGCCGATGACCGCAATGTATTTTTGTTCGCAACCTGTATACCGTTGAAGTCCATGTGCCAGATCATTCGCACCTTGCAACCTAACCAGAGCTTGTCCACCTTCAGATAATCCCTTTCCGTGGGGAGGATCCCCGGACGGTATTTGGGCACTGAAAAGATTTTGGGAAGCGTCTGAGCGGCCTGCTTCAGCACTTCGTACCAAGCGGTCGGTCCTTTGTAGGGTGCCCGGGTCCGAGACACGGTGAGAAACTTTTCCCCGACTCGGGCATGTTGTATCGCCTTGTTCATGTACGCTGTTGTGTATCTAATCTGCTGGTCGTCCTGGTGGAAGATCCTCAGCTTCTGAGGTTCGTAGTCTGGGTCCATAACGTCCATGTCGCGGACAGCCACCTGGCTCCTGAAAATGAGCCGAGACTCTTCGGTGACCGTGTTGAACTGAAGGTACGTCACGGCCTCCGCGTAACCCGGGTCCTTGAACTGTCGCCTGTTGACAAAGAGCGGAGTCGAGGAGGATAGGAGACTTTCGAAACGCTCCGTTTCCCAAATGCGCAGATTGGATCCCACGGGCTGCAATTGTGAGACGCTGCCTGAGAAGACTATCAGAGGACCTTTCCCGGGTCCGTAGAAGAGAGCCAGGCAGCACAACATCCTCTCGAGTAGCTCCACGTTCATCAGACCGTACTCGTCTACGATCAGCACGTTCACTCCCAGGAACGGAGGGGCGTCCTCCATGGGTGCCAGTTCCGCGGGGTTCTTAGACACCCTCAAGCGCTCTAGCATTTTACTGCACACCGCACATGACTCCGGTCTCAGTTGTCTACACGAGTGTCGTCGTATGATCCCATCGTCCCGCTCTGGGGGCAAGTGGGACTGGTGCAGTGTATTGAAACGAGATATCACGTTCCAGTACACTTTGCAGTACTGCCGCGTGAACTCTTCGAGCGAAAGCTTGTAGTCCAACAGTTCCTTCTTGAACCCCATCATCTTGTGAAATGTGTAGACGTGGTCCAGGCCGCAGGATTCCATCAGGGTGCCCGCGGCCTTGTTGGTCATGGCGCTCACAAGGACGCTGATGTTCATGCTCTTTAACTTTTTCTCCAGCAGTGATATGGCGTATGATTTGCCACAGCCGGCGTCTCCGCTCAGCAGAGCCAGTTTCATACACTCGCCTCGGGACATGTGCAGCTTGACCATTGTCCTCACCCAATTATCCTGGCAGTATCTAGACATGGCCAACATTGCTTTCATTCTCAGGTCGTCCTCATCCTTCTCCTCTTGCAGACATCGTCTTTTGCTATCAGACTCGCCCACCACTAGATCATCTCTGCGTCGCTCGGCGGACCCACTCATGTCTGTATGGTTGACTGTATCTCTCTGCTGCCTATATCTCTCTAGCTATATATATATATATATATATATATATATATATCTCCCTACTCCTCTCCTCCTTCTAAAGCGCTACAGAGCAGGTGAATCTTTTGACCAAGGTGAATGGAACAGCACCCGCTTTTCAAGAGGTCCTGGTAGGACACTTGACGTAGACGCCTTAAAGGGGACGTGTTCCTGGTTACTCCGACAAACAGCCGACCTCCCCTCTTTACCCTGACCATCCAGACCCCTACGTTTCATGAACGCCGAGAGTGACTGCTCTAAGCGAAAGGGGTCTTCACGAGACACTCTGTCTACCTCAGCGTTTGTCAAAACGCTGCTGATGTGAGGGGGGGCTTCGATGCCTTCCAGTACGGAGCGCAAGACCATGGTCCTGACAGAGTGGGACCCTCCTTGACATTCGCTCTGATCGGCACTCAAGCCTGCAGTGAGAGGCATGTACACGACACCTTGCGCCTTACGCACCCTCCTTGCTCTCTGGTGTACGCGTAGAACCCCCTCGTAGGCGGTTGACACCGTGTCTCTGAACAGTGTCACATACGAGCTGTACATGTTCTTGCTCGTGTACAGAGCGGCCGTCGTCACTCCTCCCTTCCCTGTACTGTTTAGGACATTTTGGAGCCCGGCTAGCACTTCGATCAAAGGAGCGTGCGCCCCGTACTCGAACAACAGCCACGCAAAGTCCTCGGTGTCTACCCTGTCTGTAGATTTGTATTTATTGCCATGCACGTAGGCTCTACAGAAACCAAAGTGTTTGGCGTACCACTCGGGCTCCAGTTTAGATAGCATGATGTTCATATTCTCTACCATCACGCTGAACCCCGTGGCCAGTTTATCGCCTACCCTCATCTCAAACAGCTTCTGTAACACCCCGACCGGTGTGACAGACTGACCGGGTTTGAACATGCGATCCTCCGGGAGCGACACCGCAAGGTAATGTCTCCCCACCCAGTCTAAGTGAGGGTGTGAGTCTTCTGTCTCGTGCGTTCCGTCCGCCGCTTCCTTGGGTTCGGCACCCTTGCTAGGCTGGCTCTCTGACAGCTTGATCCTCAAGGCTTCCCGCTCCTCACAGGCTTCCTGGAGAGCCTCTCGTGTATCCTCCAGCTCCTTTGTACACAACTCGAGTTCGTATAGCGTGTGCCTGTGCGTATCGCTCAAGCGGTCAATGTCAGCTTTGGTCGCTGTATTTTCTACCATAGCCACATCTCTTCCTCCTGCCGCTGTGTGTTCTCCTTCCCATGTCGCACGTCCCGCACCACTCAACGCCTTTCTCTCACGGAGGGCCTCTATCCTCTGTTCGTGCTCCACATCCAGTGACGTCTTGAGTTCCAGGATTTCACGTTTCAGGTTTGCTATCATCGTTATGTGAGAACAGTCGTTACACGTACCGGAGGACTCTGCTCGGCTCCTCTTTCTGCTGCACAGAGATGAACCACTGCTGCGTGTGGAAGGCATGATTCCACAACCCCTTAGTCTTATGGTGACAACAACTCCTATAGGTTTACTCCGATATACGATGGACATACAACAAACACACTGCACTTTTATATATAATGTAATACTTGGAGAAGACTTTATTGGGTTCCATAAACATCACACGGGTTTCTTTATTTAATAACAAACAAAGACATATATCAAACACAACCGGTTCAGGTAACAGAGATATCTTTGTCATGAAACAAAATGGCAAGGAAAAGATTGGGTCCCAGTGTTTCCAACCCCTATTGAGGATACCAACCACACCAGTCAGTTTGTACACTCCCTTATTCGTCCACTGTCCTCGGAGTTAGTTGGGATGCTTGTGACCATCTTCAAGGGGCCGCCACATTGGTCCTTTGAGTAAGCTCCCAAGACATTTAGGTGATTTGGTGTATAGACCATAATCGGCATTACGTTTCAGAACTACACCAAATTGATCCACTGGAACCACGATTGCTTTATCTTCAGATGGTGGATTGTAGTTTATGAGGTTCGCGTAGGGACTCTCGAGCACCCCTGAGCTGAACCGGCCGTCATCTTTCAACGATTCCCTTATGGTCTTCATGGGGTCCACCACCACCAACAATGTAGCAGGCGTTAGGGTCGTCCTTCGAACATTGAGTATACGAAGCCCTGCAGGGTGGTACAGTAAAGTGGAGTGCTGTGAAGCTATCCGTATAGTGAAGATGTCATTTCCACGCGTTATGCTTCTCTTGGGATAGTTTGGTTGGGGAGTGGCCGTGGGTACGATGGTGAGGCGAATGCTATCTACCTTCGGCATAAGATAACATGGAAAGTTGTCAGGCACCCAAGTCGCCCCCCACACCTCCGGCCAGGACATGACAATCAGAATGTTACGCACAACAGTCCTGTCTAACATGGCAAAAAAAGGGCACTTGTCCAGAGCATTCTTGACAGTATCAATGCCCTTGTAGATACACGGTATCTTGCAACTCCAACCACGTCCTGAGTATACAAGGATGTGAGGTATCTGGTGGGGAGAGAACAAGGAGATTGATTAAACAAACACCAGTGTGTGTGTGTGTGTGTGTGTGTGTGTGTGTGTGTGTGTGTGTGTGTGTGTGTGTGTGTGTGTGTGTGTGTGTGTGTGTGTGTGTGTGTGTGACAGACACCCCTGCATTATAACGTACATTGTCATTCCCAGGAGATGTTTGCTGTGAGTCGGGAGATTGTCCTGAGTTGTAGTGTAAATCGGTGCGGTTGATGGAAGATAGAGACATTGTTACAAAGACAGCTATACATGTAACGTATATTCCACAATCCCCACTGTTATCGCAAGCCACGTAGAGCGTGCATCCGACCTCAGCTCAGTTCGAAGCTGTAGCGTGTATATCCTACAGTTTGACAGCAATGTCTGGGTATCACAGCCCTAGTCTGATGTTCCACACTCACATAGCCCTACCATTGGTCTGATACCACAGCAATGGCTGGGTATCACAGCCCTGGTCGGATGTTCCACACTCACATAGCCATACCAGTGGTCTGATACAACAGCAATGGCTGGGTATCACAGCCCTGGTCGGATGTTCCAAACACCCATAGCCATACCAGTGGTCTGATACAACAGCAATGGCTGGGTATCGCAGCCCTGGTCGGATGTTCCACCACTGTGTTCGCAAGCCACGTAGAGCGTGCATCCGACCTCAGCTCAGTTCGAAGCTGTAGCGTATATATCCTAAAGTTTGACAGCAATGTCTGGGCTAGTCTGATGTTCCAAACTCACATAGCCCTACCATTGGTCTGATACAACAGCAATGGCTGGGTATCACAGCCCTGGTCGGATGTTCCAAACTCCCATAGCCCTACCATTGGTCTGATACAACAGCAATGGCTGGGTATCACAGCCCTGGTCGGATGTTCCACACTCACATATCCCTACCATTGGTCTGATACAACAGCAATGGCTGGGTATCACAGCCCTGGTCGGATGTTCCACACTCACATATCCCTACCATTGGTCTGATACAACAGCAATGGCTGGGTATCACAGCCCTAGTCTGATGTTCCAAACTCCCATAGCCCTACCATTGGTCTGATACAACAGCAATGGCTGGGTATCACAGCCCTGGTCGGATGTTCCACACTCACATATCCCTACCATTGGTCTGATACAACAGCAATGGCTGGGTATCACAGCCCTGGTCGGATGTTCCACACTCACATATCCCTACCATTGGTCTGATACAACAGCAATGGCTGGGTATCACAGCCCTAGTCTGATGTTCCAAACTCCCATAGCCCTACCATTGGTCTGATACAACAGCAATGGCTGGGTATCACAGCCCTGGTCGGATGTTCCACACTCACATATCCCTACCATTGGTCTGATACAACAGCAATGGCTGGGTATCACAGCCCTGGTCGGATGTTCCACACTCACATATCCCTACCATTGGTCTGATACAACAGCAATGGCTGGGTATCACAGCCCTAGTCTGATGTTCCAAACTCCCATAGCCCTACCATTGGTCTGATACAACAGCAATGGCTGGGTATCACAGCCCTGGTCGGATGTTCCACACTCACATATCCCTACCATTGGTCTGATACAACAGCAATGGCTGGGTATCACAGCCCTGGTCGGATGTTCCACACTCACATATCCCTACCATTGGTCTGATACAACAGCAATGGCTGGGTATCACAGCCCTAGTCTGATGTTCCAAACTCCCATAGCCCTACCATTGGTCTGATACAACAGCAATGGCTGGGTATCACAGCCCTGGTCGGATGTTCCACACTCCCATAGCCCTACCATTGGTCTGATACAACAGCAATGGCTGGGTATCACAGCCCTAGTCTGATGTTCCACACTCACATAGCCCTACCATTGGTCTGATAAAAACAGCAATGACTGGGTATCACAGCTCTGGTCGGATGGTCTGCCCTGGTCGGATGGTCCGAACTCCCATAGACAGACAAGTTGTCGGGTATCACATCCGTGGTCGGGTGATTCAGCTGAGGTTGGTAGTTACATGCTAGGCTTCAGGTATAAAAGGTCTCAGCTCCACATTACATTGCATTGCATTCTGTGCTCCTCTACCCTGCACAACAGGTCTCACACTCTTGTCTCATAACAGAGTTTAAGAATAATGGAGTACATGACAATCTTTGTCAGATGGCGCCGTACCCCACAGCCACACATCAACTTCATCTCAGAAGAATTTGCCATCTGGCACATAAGCAGATGGACATATGTAAACCATGGCACTCTAAATATGACGGTCATCTGTGTTGAAGTAGCATCTAAAGGCGTTTCTACATATCTAGAAAAGATACTGAATGTAATGACAAATATGTGGGTAGAACCGATACATAATTCAATGGAGTACTGGGGGACGTTGAATACCTTGTTGGAAGACAAAAACAGATGGGCCGGAAACACCAACAAATATAGTGTCACGCACACCACCAGTATACCAGGAGTCAGCTTCTACAACCATGTGACTAACACCTTGGCAATGATTAAGGGGTGCCAGTGGACAATCAGGAAGTGTATGACCATGGCTGACAAGATGACATTATTCAAGCTGTACTGCAGACATGTAAGTAGTGTGTAAGCAATGCATTGTTTAAATTTCAAACTGTAAACTGTGTGTTATACTCCTTACGACAACAGGTGTTTGCACATGTCATCCACAGGAACCTCACAGTGTGACGGTGCTGACTCCCGGGTCTGGGGCGAAGATGATAACAGTACGATGTGAAGAGCCCCAGAGAATATACGACCTGCTGAAGCTATACGGCCTGACATGCTCCAATGTCTGGGATTCGACAATAGCCCTGTCGGCCAGGTCTCCTTGTACAGCACTGTGTGACCACAACATGAATATAGTTCATGTAAACAGGATCCCCTACACCGACACATTTGGTGAAGAAGAACCCGATGTGTCAAGCTTCTACCACAACATGAAACACGTCCGACTGCAAACCACGCGCAACGTACTGAGACACAAACCCTACACCTTGTATCGACCAGCACCGGCAGCTATCCCACCACTACAATCGATCACCAGTTCGCCCAGAAACAGTTCAACAGACACCAATGCCGAGTGCATACCAGTTGCCCTGTACTACAACAAGGACCTGGCAAACTTGAGAGACGTCATCAAGGCAGACGGTCGATTTGTCCAGTGTGTTGATCCAGGCCTCATGGAGAGAGGAGATGGAGAGACATACATGGTGGAAGTGGAAACGGACAGCACGCGTTTTATTATGGGTAGGAATAGTGTGAACCCTACTTGTATTGCTATTGGTGTGTGATATTGTTAACCCTACTTGCATTGCTATTGGTGTATGATATTGTTCTAATGGCGACCTCTGTGTTTCTATCGTATAGGGCCAGGGCTTGTAGATTTGTCGGATGACGAATCGGACGACGCTGAATCTGAGGACACCAACCTCTTTGCCTGCTTCTGCTGCTACACCACTGCTAACGCATACCTTGAATGTGGACACCTGTGTTGCACAACCTGTATAAAACAACTGAAGAACGGGGATGTCTTCACGTGCGGCATTTGCAGAAAGGATTCCAGCTTATACAGGCACATGGACATATCACACTACTCTGATTGTAGGTGCAAAGCATGCTTGAAGCCCAAGCAATGGGTCTCAGATTGCGGCCATTTAACATGTACATGCTACAACGTAAGATGTACTGTCTGTAGTAGAGCAATCACTGCGCTACGAAGAGTGTTCACTTCGTAAAGACTCAAGGATACGCTGAGACACAGTACTCTGTTGAATAAAAAATATATTTGTAAGAACACAGTCATGTGTGAATAACAGTTCTTTTGTAAGTGGAATGGCTTGTACTTAGTGGAATGGCTATACAATATATATACCTTGTTTTGTGAATATTTGTAAGATACATTGTAAACACTACTCAGATATGTGATGACCCGGTGACAATAAACGACTGTGGACAACTCAACTTTGTTGACAATGGTGCATTTATTCATACATGGCAATGTAATACAAGCTGATTCGTTTCAATGGCATCTACAGTGGTATGTGTGGGGTTGGAAACACTGGGCCCTTGACATGAACCATTGGATTTATGCACAGGACAACAGTGTTCTTTGTGTGGCTGAAACTGTGTTGCAAATGGTAGCTTTGCAAGGTTGTATGTGTAGGAACTGTCGACTTGGACAGATAGCAGGTAGTAGTAAGAGTTCCCTGTGTGGCCTTTGTATACTATGATGGTATACAAACACGTGTTCTTGTGGACATGTCCATATACCTCGTGTTTCCCCCCTGGACTCCAACATATAAAAAGTGTACATTTCAGTCTCTCGGAGATCCCTTCCATCTGTGTACAATGACAGGGGCTTAGTGTAACTTCAGAGCAAGCCTCGACTTCGTCTTCCTTGACTTGTAACACCCCCAATAGAGTACGAATAGGGCTCTCATATCCTAAGTTGATGATCTTGACATCACCGTGTTTACTCAAGCTTGCTATGTACTCTGGAATGGGTATCCTGACATTGGTATCATGTTCACGAAGTTCAATGTCGAAGGTGTGAACCTCACTGTGCCCACCGACATATTCCTGGATTGAAGAACCCCAATTATCTGGGTGTGTATCTGGTTGTGGTAGCACTTCACACGGGTTCTGGCGCACTTGTAACCTGAAGTTGAATTCAGGATTCCCCTCTAGTTTCTCAAACTTGACACTGTGTCCAGGGTTCACTTCGGTTTTGACTTCGGTTTTGACTTCGGTTTTGACTTCGGTTTTCACTTCGGGGTGCACTTCGGTTTTCACTTCGGTTTTCACTTCACGCTTGGTCTTAAGTGTGTAGGGGTAGTGGTCAGATGCGCTACTCTCACCGTGGCAAGGTTTTCGTTTTACTGGGGTTTTGATACGTCTTTGCCTTTGCTGTGTAGTAGAACAGCTCACCTCCATGGGTGTATGCTCTGACCTCAATGCTTCTATTATGTTGCGTATCTGACTCTCATACTCTTTGAACATCTGACCTGTGTCGACCAGAGTGTCCATCTGGTTTTGTTCTCGGCGATCATCATCGTCGTTGTCGTGGTCATCGACCTTAATTACATGAATGCACTGTCGTCTAAGCACCTTCTCGATCCTTTCAACCGAGGCGTCTTTCTGAACCTTGATTCTATCTAGCGCTGTTTTAGGATCACACTGGTAGATGTCGACGACACCGAACAACTGCTCTAGTGAACACGATATAGCATTTTTATACGTGAGCAATTCCTTGGTCCTAGAATTCAGGATGTATATTTCCTGGGTAAGTGTTTCCACGGTCCCGCTGAGCTCTTTTTTGCTGTCTTCACGCATGGTGATGGTGTGCATAAGCTCCTTGACACGGTCTTGCTCCTTAGACAGATTGTCCTTTGTCACACTTGTTTCACGTTGAGCGGTGTCTATCGCTTCATTGTATCTAATCTCGGCCTCTCGCATATCACTCTTTAGCTTTGACAAGGACCGTGTCAAGTTCTCCTCACACTCTGTCAGAGTCATGATCCGCTGTTCAAGTTCAACTTGTGCTTTGAGGTGTTCCTTCTCCATCCTCTCAATTGTGGAGTCCTTTGTGGCTATCTGATTGAGCACATCTTCAAGTGTAACACTCCAATTGGACCTCTCTTTATCGCGTGCCATTGCGATTATGCTCATATTCCTTTTCAGATCCTGGTATGCGTCTTGAGTCTTGTTATACAACTCTTGTAGGTCACTGACGCGATTGCTAGTCTTGAGGCACTTCCTCTCGGTATCTTCTTTTGACATTTCTGCCGTGGCTGCCACTTGTTTCATGGCACGATGATCACGTTCCAGTTGATCCAAGGATGTTTTACCTTTGGCACACTCAAGGTGCAACCGGGCTATTTCTCGCCTCGCGACAGTCAACTCGTTCTGATGCTGTGTGCACCCATCTCTCGCACAGAGAATCATGTTGCTGAGGTTCCGGATCATCGAGACGAGAGCACGTCCTAGCTCGAGTACAAGGCCGCGTTGCACCTTTACGGCCTCCTCGATGTGGATCGCCGACGATAGGTGGCCTGTGTCACGAGCTGTGTCAGGAGACAATTTCTGGACAGCGTTCTGTAGGGTGTTGAATTCCGGGTCGTTTGCGTCGGTGAATACGAGCAACAGACCATCCAGGAGAGTTTTCAATTCACAGTTCACGCTTCCCTTTAGAATACCCACAATGTACTTGAGCGCTTGGTCCGCGTGTCGGACCTGCTGTGCGCTTTGTATAAAGCTACACTCTCCAAATGTGTCTCGTAGACCATTCCCCAGTCTACGGATGACGAGATCGTAACAGCCGCACAGTTCCATAGCCAGATCGAACCCTATGACGTTCCGAGCTCTCGTGCTCTCAAACGATTCGAACCACTTAGCCAGGTCTTCGAAAGTACTCTCCAGTGCCTCAACTGCTACTAAGGTATCGTCCAGGGTGCTGGGCTCGGGAGATCCTGCGACTGGGGCTGTGGAGCCACCGTCAGGCTCTGTGCTAGATGATGTTGAGGGCCCCGCCTTGATAGCCAAAGGGAACAGTTTTGATATGATATCGAAGAACGTGGCACGAGAATCGCTTCCAATATCCGATTGAAGTGGAGGATCTACAGTGTTCGTCTCCCCGGGGTTGTGGTCCTGAGAGGTAGAGCTCCCAGAACCTGTGTTTGCGGACGGTTTGCCCATCGGTGCTGCGCCCGGTTCTCTCACGTTGTCTTTGGCGACAGTCCTTCTGCCATGACCACCAGCCTTGGTCTGGGTCTTCGTCTGGGTCTTGTTCGGCCCCTTTCCTTCTACTCTTTCGCTTCGGTCTAGATCGCTCTTGGTCTTCTCCTCCCCTGTACGTTGAGAGTATTTGCCTCGGTCTGTGTCTTTGTCGCTCTTCTTCTCTTTCGTCTTCTTCTTCTCTTTGCCTCGGTCTGTGTCTTTGTTGCTCATCTTCTCTTTGCCTCGGTCTGTGTCTTTGTCGCTCTTCTTCTCTTTCGTCTTCTTCTCTTTCTTCTTTTTCTTGTCCCCAGTAGCACCTCGATCCGTCGTCCTCCCACCACGAGGCGATCTGGCTCGTTCGGGCTCTTTTCTCACACGGGGAGAGGACTCTTGAGCTGGAGGTTTGGACGTCTTCTTCTTCTCCTTGACTTTGGTCTGATTCTCCTCTTTCTCTCCAATGTTCGTCTTCTTCTCCCTTCCACTTTTCGAGTTCCCATTTTTCCTCACAGCTCGAGCTGTAGACCCTACGGTGATTGAGGCAATATCTACGTTCCCGTTCTGCTCGACCTCGGTTGTTTGGTGGAGGGTAACGTGCTTCTTTTTCTGATGATCCGGCCGTGATCCTTCCATCGCCCGTATGTCGGGAGACCGTAGCGCACAGAGTGGTGCAGATGCCACCCAGGAGCAAGTTGTCTATCTGCAACACAGCTGAAACCCTCTTTGGTTCGGGCTCACACACCACCGGTGATGATCTATACGCGTACCCACAGCGTTGACACAACTCGTCCTTCTCTCGATCACTCGAGAGTAGATGACCTTGGACTCTCAACACAGCCGTCAGGTTGTGTAGCTCGCGCGACCAACGGTCCAGAGCTCCACAACACAGGGCTGTGAGTATAACTGCCCAGTAGGGAGCCTGTATAACGTCTTTGGTAGAGGTTCCTCCCGAGCACCTGCTCACCTCTAAGCCCATGTACGTGAGCCTCACGATCAACCACTGAACCGAAGACGGGGCTGGTGAGAGCTCCGTGGGTTGGTTAACAGTTGCACGTGAGAGCGTGCCTAGCTCTGTGTCCAACTGCCACAATACACAGGTCCCCCAGAGTGCGCATTGGGGATCGGCTATCGTGGGGATCTCACGGTCGCCTCCGCACCGCAACCGCTCCAGGGTTAGCCTGCTCTGCTCGTGTAACACCTTGAACGCGAGCGGAGCTCCGAGTGCTGACAGCGTCTCGCATACCAATTGTGAGGCCAGAGTATCTCTTTCTGTAGAGTCAAGGGCGTGCGAGGTACACACGAAGGTGTTGTGGACGTGACGGTTCATACTGGCGTATATCCTAGAGACGAGCATCTCGGGTTGGTACCCGCAAACCGAGTCCCCTGTGAAAGGGTAAGTCATGGGGCTCACTGCCGTATCGGCAGGTGTGTTCATCTTCACCCAGGCCAAGGGCGCTCTGGCTAGAACGCTGATCCTTTTCACCTTGTGGCCCTTGGTGTCGGTGTACGTGTTGGAAAAGTGTTTGGCTGTAACGAGACCGTAGATGTCTCCGCAGTGCGTGTATACAGCCCGGAGAACGATATAACGCGTACTGGGGATCACAGCGGACTCGACGGGTATGCGAAAGACCCCGTCGAGCCCTGGCTCCGTCAGAGCTACAGACATCGGTATTCGTTTCTCTATATCGAACATATGCACCCAGGTGTACTCTATACGACTTATAGCGTCTACGTCGACGAACCTTACGGTTATGTGCCTGGTAGAGCTCCAGTCGCCTCGCTGACAGAGCTCCATGGGTGGTGAGCCTCACTGCGCTAGACAGACGGGAGACAGACTTGGGTTTCAAAACAAAAATGGTTTTTTATTGGTTTTATTTCCAGTATTACAAGTGACAACAAAATGAGACAACTCTGTCTATAGTATGACAATCACCAAAGCTACACACAAAGGAAGGAACGGTCACTAGTCGTCAATGATAACTTTAGGCTTCTCGACAGTCTCGTCTTCCAATACACCCTGGAACCCCCCAGTATCGCAGCCTTGTGTAACGTCCCCTTGGACTGGCGCTGACAAAGAGCCCCGATCGTCCTTCTCCGAACCCCAGTCGCTCCTCTCGTATTCCCAGTCCTCGTCGGGACAGTCTTCGCTGTCGTAACACTCCACGTCCCCGATGTCGAGGCAGCAGCTGCGAGTGGTATTACATTTGAGAGCGTCCAGATACTCGCTCATGTCCTCAGGGTCCTCGAGTTCCATAACGCTCTCGGACGAGTGGAAGGTCTGATTCTTTAGGCATCTCGAGCACCTCAGGTCTCCCTCCTGGCGAGGAGGCTGGCTGCTGGGTTGACCGGGCATGAGGAGTATCTGCCTGTGGTTGTGGTCCACCCAGTTGATGTGGCAGTTGAGCACGGCGTATAGCAGCATCTGACACTCGAGCTTCAGTTCGCTCAGCCTCTGAAAATGCTCACTGTGGATAATGTCGACCGCTTGACGCAGTTCGGGTAGACACGCCGCTGCCATCTCCAGCGGCTGATCCGTGGTGTACGCGACGGCTAGCTTGTAGTAACAACTCAGGCCCCATTCGGAATTGAGCGTAAGCATAGGGTGCCCGACGGTTTTCACCACCTGGAAGGCTCTTATGAGCTTGGCGTAGTACGATCTCCTCCGTACGGAAAAACTGAATGTCGCCCACCTTATGGAATCCTCCCAGCATCTGCCGCGTTCGACAGACTGCTGCGAGCAGAGTTTGGTCTCGTCCCCACGACCACTCCGGGCGTTCTTGTCATTCGTCTTACTCTTGCCCTTAGTGTTCAATTGCCCCTTGTCTCTCTTGCGCTTACACACCGAAGACCCACGAGGGCCGTGGTTCACTTTACGTTTCTTACAAAGCCCTTTGGCGCTCGACTCTCTCGGCCCCGTTGCCACCGTGACACAGCTCTGAGACGTTATCGGCACAGCTGCCTCATGCAGACTGAGAGACGGATCGACCTCTGGGGTTCGAGTGGGCGGGGCGTCCCCTACAACACGCTCCTTTGGTCGTACGGACGAGTCGCGATCGGACACCTCTACCGTAGTTGGAGGGTTCAGCTGTGGCTGGTTAGAACAGACAGGGTTGTACGATTCAGCTGTGGGTGGGTTATTCAGCCACGGTTGGATACATGCAGGCCGGTTGGATACTGTGCTCGTGGTTGGTAGTCCGAGCTTCGGTCGGGCATCTAGTGCCTGTGTGAGGAACCCCAGTGCCTTGGCTCTAATCGCACACAATTTCTCTGTTGACTCCTCCTTATTTAAACTCAGATCTTCTCTCTGGTACCTATAAAAATCAGCCAGCAGAGCCAGTCTGAGCATATCTTCGTGTCCCTGCATCTGAGCCAACTCGTCCTTACTTGGCAACTCAGCGCTCGAGCCTTGTGATTCAACTAGGGCCAAGGACAGTTCGTCCCACAACTCCAGACAGAAGTCGAAAGCGTCTCCGCATTCTGAGATCTTTGTCTTAGAGGTCAACATCTTCACTAGCTTTGTCTGCATTCTGGGCGTAGATCCGTTTTCTCTCTGTTTAGAATGGCACACTGTGTTAAGGCACTCCAAGTAAGCCTGCAACAGGATGGCTTTTGCATAGCGACGGGACCAGACGACTCCGGCATCCTCTACCCCTGCCCCGTCAACCCGTTGGCTCCGGTGCTTCTCAAGTCTCCCGTGGTGTTGCATCTCCATAGTCCAAACCTCTTCCCCGACGAGGTCGTGAAAGTGCACGCGGAACACCTGGGTCACTTCTTGGCTTTACAGAGCGTGCCTAGGATAAACGGAGAGTTCGAAAGGACGCTGTTCCTGGGACTGTGCCAGGTCTTCACTCGGGAGAAGGTCCTCTCCCTGTACAAGAACACCCTGACTGATGACGCTCTGCGTCAAGACGTTGATGTAACCACCAAAGACAAGGGTGGGGATGACTCCTACCCAAGTGTGTTTGTCAAGTTCCACAAAGCCAAAGCCGGTCAGATCGTGTCGTTACTGCGCAACTTGCTGGAGCTGTTCGATGTGGACGAGCTTCGCGATAACGATCTGATATACGAACGCGGAGAGGAGCCTCAGCACATGCTGTTCCTATACCTGATTCAGCTGCTGGCTATATTTGTGAGCAGCTGCATCGAGGAGAAGGACCTCGCTACCATCATGAGTGTCGCATCGGCTCCCTTCCTGGAGGTTAATTTCAGCGACCCCTTGTGCGCCGCCACTCTGATGAAGCCCATGTTCATTCCCTACTATGATCAGCAAGCGGGTAAGCGGAACAGGAAAGGTGAGACAGAGGGAGCCGAGGACCCCGACGAGAGATTGCAATGTTACAGGCTGTTCACGGGCTACGATCTGGACACCAAGGGGTTCGACGTGTCCAACGGGATGGATACGACTCTCCTCTGGACCGATCGCAGCTTACAGCAACGTATGCAGGGGTGCAAGATCGTGGAGAGTAAGGGCAAGAAGCTTTGGTTCGTGGCACCCCAGATGGGCGACAGGATGCTCATGGTTAAAGATACCGGTCTGAAAATGATGGGAGGACAAACGGGCGATAAGGCCCTGAAGATCTGCTCCTACCTGATGTCAGATAACATAATGGCTTACATGCAGTGCGCCGTATTTGGCACCATCTCCAACATGCTGCCCTGTCACGCAAACAGCGACTTCACTGAGACCGTAATGACTACCATCAAGAGGTCTATGACCAAGTTCTCAGACGCGGTTCGTCACCAGAGTGCGAACCTGATGACAGAGCTGAGTAGAATGTCAGAGAGCTGCCTTTACACCACCGGGGTAGGGTTCGCTGGGCAGGACAGAGGCAACAATCTCGGCTTTGGGAAGGTTTTCACTGGCCCTGAAGACAAGAGACCCCCTCCGAATCAGGCTAGGCTGGGGGCCTTCACCTCAGTGACTCTGGGGATCTCGAAGACCACCACGATGAAGACTATGCTGAATGTTGCCCTGAACCGTGACTCTAAGCTCAATCTCAATAATGGTTTACACAGTATGCTTTCTACAGCGTACAAGCCCCTGGCGGTTAACAAGACGGCGACCGATGCGTTCTTCTACGCACGCTACCACCACAGGTTCAACACGGGCGAATTCACAGAGGTGGCCTGTGTTAAAGCCATGAGCGACCCCAGGTACAACAACCTGGTCCACGAGGAGACTCTTACCAACAACAGCAAGTATCAGCTAACCGTGTCCCACGGAGCCTTGCCCATGTGCACGCTCACCCTGGCCATGACCATAAGACAGGCGGTGATGATGGTAATGGGGTTCCTCTGCACCGAGCTGGCCCGGCTCGTCTACACTCCTAAGGTGACCGATGCTAACCTGGGCAAACGTCTCATCTCGCTCTCTATGGCTGCCAAGTTCAGACATGGAAAGGACGACGAGAGCACCACCAATGTGTTCGAAGCGTCTTATGGCACCTTGCTAAAGCTGACCGGACAAGCCTTTGTCAACCCTGGTATGAGAAGTGTCAACTATACCGACCTGGAATCCATGGAGTGGCTGCAAGCGGACGACAACCGTCTCCCCGATTATATACACAGGTCGCTGAATATGATTGGGGACACAAAAAGAGAGGTCCTGAGGATCATGCGGGAGAAGAACGTGTCCTACAACAGGGTGTTGTTCATGAGCGAGATGGGCGTGATGAAAGTCGCCTCTGTGTTAGCTAACGCCGAGTACATGATCCACGCGCCCATGATGGTGATGTCTAGCATGAGGACATTCTCCAACGCCAACAACAGCTACGGATCTGTCAAGCTGTGTAGGCAGGGTTGTTACTACCCTGTGAAGGTGTTCAGCAACAGGTGCGTCGACACGACACTCTACAGTTCCCAGGGGGTTAAAGACTTCAGCTGTCTCGCTGTTGAGAAGAAGACCACGATCGATGAGATGGTCGAGAGGATCAAGAGAGGGGTGTCCTGCGTGTTGCCCAGGATAGACGTGAACCGTATCAAGATGATGACCCCTGAGCTGAACGAAACAGAGTTTGGCTTACTAGTGTCGGCCGTTAAGAATAACAACATCGAGGTGATTGGACAAGAAGAGGACTCTTCTTCTTCTTCTTATTCTTCTTCAGCAGCGTCTTGTTCTACATCATCACAAGGGAACAACCTCGGTATGAAACGAGCTAGAGAAGAGCTTGGCGGCGTCCCCGAGAAGATGATGAGGACGAAGAAGGCCAAGGTTGACAGCGAACTGACAATATTTGAAACCGATGTGGACTTTGGGTTTGATGACTCTGACTGAGGCTTGAGTTTGTGTGCTGCACATGTAAAGAGTGCATGTTTGCTGTATTATCTACCCCATATGTTGTACTGCTACGGTGTGTTATGGGTATGAAATAAAAATCGTCAGACACATTGTCTAAGTTGTACAGTTTCTTTATTACGCATATAAAAACAATCTGAAGACACATTGTCTCTAGTTGTACAGTTCCTTCCTTTAATACACATGTGGATACAAGTTCCCGGAGGCGAGACCTCTGGCAGGATAACACACACACACACACACACACACACACACACACACACACAAGCCCCAACTTTAGGAATATATGAAATGAAGCATGTGTAGGTGTAACATTTCAACTATAACCATCATCTGCCTGTAAGCACACCCGATCGTGTGCAGGTCCTCTCTCACGGTGAAAATAAATCGATTCTCCATGCTCCCGATTGTACTCCCCAGGTTCCCCTTGTCCACTCTCGGTACCCTCATTTTACTCCGAGAGTCGAGTCTAGTGAACTCTTCGGTTGCCCTGTGGTAGTCTGACTCGCCACAGCGAGTGAGCTCTAGCTCCCCGTGTTCAACCCGGGCGCTGATGAGCGGATTGAGTATCCCGCTGACAGAGATGAGTCCATGACAGTTTGAGTTAGAATTGTCCTCTGGACAGGCGATCTTGGTAAACTTGCAACTAAGAGGCTCCCCCTTGTGGTGTGAGATCCTCGCCACATTGGGTGGGTCAAAGGAACACATTCCATATATGTTCATGAAGTCATAGGAGGCAGACACCGTGCTCACTTTTTCCACATGCTCTCTCACCAGAGCCTTTATGTCTGAGAGCGCGTTGCTCCTCAGTTCACAGTATAGTCGTCTGTACTCTGCGTCGATAGTGTCACAGCGTTGCTCTCGCTGTACAGAGTCTCTCCCTTTGTTCTGTAATCTTGGTCTTTTTTCTGCTGGCGAAGGGCGGTTGTCCCGCGACAGCCCCGTCTGCTCGCTCGAGTCCTCCCAACAAGGCAGTTTCCCGTAACACGCTTTAATGGCAGTCGCTACGAAGAACAGTTCTGGGATACCTTTGCCTGACCCGGCTGTCGGATGCCCCGGTCCGCACGTAGACATAATAAGGTACGATATCTTTGTTGACTACCTAATGGCCGAGCTGGAGTGTACTACCTCGACCGAAGCGCAGCTCTCCAGTGAAGCCTTAATAGAGTGTCTGGTGAAGCACCGAGAGCTGATCTCAGGCCCTGACGTTTGGTCTCCTAGAGCTCGAGCCTACGTTCACTTTGAGCAGCGCACCCACGGAACGTTTGCAGTTCTAAAACCCAGCGGTCCGACGGCGGTTCAGCTACTGGGAAAGTTACTGCCCGTGTACTGCAGGCTGTGCTTATTGTCGGAATGTCATGACCGGGCCAAGGCTGCGGCACAGGCTTTGCTGGTGCGTCTGACAGGATCCAGGGACTTTAGGGGGGAGGTTGCTGAATTTGAAATCAGAACCCTGTCCTACCTGATAGATAACCTCTCGGCAACACCCCTCTCTGAAGTAGGGGATGTGTGTCAGTCGTCTGACGTTTCAGCCGAGACCAAGATCGCTGTGGAGCTCCTCTGGTGTCATTTGGTGCTAGTGTACGCTGGCAATCGCAAGCTCCTGCTGTGCAACCTGGAACTCTTCTTCACCAGACCCCAAGACTCCCTGAACCTGTGTCCGAGCGAGCTTAGGGCTGCGCTATTTCTGCACGGTAAACATGACCCATTGTCTCAGCGCAAGGACCGATGCCGAAGCCAACGGGTGTCTTACACGAGAAAGTGTCCCGTTCTTCTTCCGATCGGCTCAGACCCCAGGGCTAAACGGGACACTTCTAGATCCAGACTCCCCGCTGCCAACCAACTATACGAGTCTCGAGTGTCCCGCATGTGCTGGCTGGGGGCCCTGTGGATCCTTGACATCGAGTGCAACAAGGGCACCCTTCACTGGCTTTACAAACCCGAACCGTGCAGAGTGTAGTGCGAACGTGATCAGTCGACCGGAGACGAGGCCACAACACTACTACAGCTCCGGAGCCTGTGCCGAAGGACCAAATGAGACGCTCAGGGTCGCAGGTAGCTGCCTGGTGGAGTTGGAGAAGAACGTGCTCCTCCACGTGCTACACGTAAACACCGTCGGCAATCAGCGGTTCAGTGCGACCGTGTTCTCTAACCATCTCCGAAAGTACGCTCAGATACAGTCCAACACCACTAAGACCAAGCTGCTGAGCAGACTGAGGTTCGTGTCGGACAAGAAGAGGCTGTGCTCTCAACACGGCTATAAAAACACCCGCATAGAGTTCTCGTCCAACCCCAGCCGCAGTGCCAACTACACCTCCAACGTCAAGTACTTGCTACAGCCCTACTTCAGAGGGCTGTTCGAGACCATCTCTTTATCGCAGGGAACCTGCATGGTGTCAACCAAACGCTTCACGGTTAGCAACGAGAACCTGACCTGTTACATATACGGAGTGGCCAACCCTTTGACCGTTGTGATCAGCATGAAGGACACAAAGAAACATTTTCACACACCCTTCTTCTTCTCCTCAGTCAACGTGGCCGGAGAGGAAACCAGACACCAGCTCTTCTCGTCGATGTCTATCAACTCGCAAAAAGTGAGGAACGTAGCCGAGGAGCTCCCGAAGGCCCTGGGCAAAGTGGCCAAGCTGGTGGAGATACACGTCCATCTCAACAGGCTGTGCTGCGAGCTGGCTCAGGAGCGGCGCGGCATGCTGACGTCTCAGGAGAAGGTCTGTCTGGTCTACCTCACGGAGACGTACTTCATACAAGTGAGAGACCGCAGCCACGCAAAGTACTGGCCTGGGTACAGCGAGGCCGTGAGAGGCGCATTCGTTGAACGGTACCGTAGCAATCTGTCTTCGTTCCAGGATAAGGTTCTCAACAATTACCATCTGAAGAACCCGGAGTTCATCAACTTGGTCCCGTGGCTCCTCGACAATCCGAGCGATCTGCACGAGAGAATGATAGTCGCGCACGACGCCTACCTGCGAGAGGAGGGTAAGGTGAACGCCAGAGTGGAGCTGATCGCCACGGTCGACAATCACGTCAACCAAAACCCCGAATGCTGCCCGCCCCACGGGTTCCCCAGCTTCGAGGACATTGATTTCAAAGACCTCGGGTACAGCAAGCAGACGCTTCAACTCGCCTTGAGTAAATCTCGCTGCCCCACGGCAACCCGAGCGGTCTCTAACGTCAGCAAACGCATCGACTCCTCGTTGGCTAGAGTGCTCGAGACCAGGACATCGCACGCGACACATACTTAAGAAGACAGGGAGTGTGACATGTAGAGCGGAGCTAGCCTTTGGCAACAGCACACACAATGTCAACAAGTGAGACCTCGACCATCAGCTGCCGGGTAGCCCCCTCGGCTGATTCTAGAGCGTCGATTCTAAGGGTATGGGATATAGTGAACAAACACTTTGCATCGTTACTATCGACAGCGGAACGGTCTGACACCAAGACCAGGGCTGAGCGAAACATAGAGTCTCAGGTGAAGGAGCTGCGAGACCTAATGGGAGCGTGTAGCAGGAGGCTGAAGACCGTGGAGGCTTACATATCGGAATTGCAGACACAAGAGACTGGTGCTCTGAACAACAACAACAACAACGGCCCGTATCGACAGGCTCCGTCCTCGGAACTTGCAGGAGAATGGCATTTTCTGTACATGGACGATAACAGTGTTTTCGGCTACATGAAGTTGGTTCCCGAAACGGTCTCGGTCACTAGAGACAACGGCCACGGGAAAGGATCTACCTGTGTCAAGAGAGCCCAATTCACTATTCCATCGGGGGTGCTGAGAGAGGCGGATGGGGCCTTGGATGATGATGATGATGATGATGTCGATTCCACTCAGCTGAACGGCTGTTGCAACTACGCACTGTGTCCCTGTTGTCAGATATCTTTCAAGGCCTCTGAGTTTTGGAAGCACGCCTTGTTTGAGATTGCGGAGAGGGGTAGCAGAGTGCCAGCCTGGCAGTCCTTGGATCGCTCAGAGACACCAAGGTGGATAGTGGAGGAGAGTGCTGGCTGGAGCAACCCTATTTACAGACCCCGAGGGTTAGAGAGTACGTGCGAGATTGAGCAAAGTCTCGCAGAGCTAAACCTCAAACACTTCCTCTCAGACTACGACTTCTCTCGAGCACTCGACAGCACATTTGCGTTTCTGGCTCTACAGTTGAGAACCTGAACCATGTTCTCCTACTCGTATCAACCTCGCACGATACCCTTCCCCTCTCCCGCCTCTCCTGAGCCTCCTCTGTCTCATAAGCCCCGGCCTCAGCCTCAGCAGCAACCCGTTCACGAGTCCGAGGATAGGATTTTGGAAACGTTACGAGACGACTTGGTGACACTCGACTACCTAATCGGAGTGGCATCTCTAGGACAAGAGTACTCTTTTGTGCAATACAGGCCCACGGATAAACACAAAAGGTGCGCAGGGCTAAAGATCGACCCAGTGCAGCAGATCAACATGTTCACCCAGGCGCTGCGAGACAAGTCCATACCGATAGAGACGTCTCTACATACGCTCATGCCGTCGGCCAAAAAGTCTTTCCGGATAAGAGTGTCGCTAGCAGACCTGACAGAGCTCAGCTTGGAACCTCTCTGGATGATCAAGGGGAGAGTCCAGCTGTACTCGAAACTTCAGTGTGCCACGATCACCATTGACGATCACTTGATCGAGCCCTGCTTCCTGGACACTCGGTCTAAGCTGCTCGTCGTCTCTCAGCCCGACAGAAACTGTACTGAGGAATTTCTCACATTGGCCGAGGAAGGTCTAACGGCTCATGATCATCAGGAGGAGAGAGAGAGCGATGACTGCGATGATCACCACTCGAACAACGACGAACAAGAGGACCCACGCGAGGACTACAACGACGACAGGGTGCGAGCTACACGAAAGCGCAAGATGTGTAAAGGCAACGACGGCGAGGTCTCCGACACCGCCGTGTCACGTAAGAAACGTAACCCCCTGCCCAGGGGTTCTCATGCGAGCCTAGGCTCTGAACCCGAGGAGCGAGGAGCAATCGAAGAGGACAAAGAAAGATGCAATACACCAAATGTTGTACACACAACTTTTAATCGTGGAATGCAAACAAGGATGAAGTCGAGACAATGTCAACATGTCAAAAGAGGAATGAACACCATGTACAATAAAATGATGAGATCTCGTCGTCTCTACAACAATCCAAACCGGGGCTCCCTTCACCTCCAAGACCAAGGACAATCGCCTCCGTCTCATTCGCGTGTCCCTAGATGGCACCCGCAGCAAGCGTCGTCGGCCTCTCAGGAGATCACGTCCCAGGTTGAACCTTCTTCTGCTGTTGCAGCTGATTCTTCTCCCGATCACCATCGGACTTCGCAACGGAGCCCCGATGAGTCGATGAGCCCTCGCGTCTCTGCTGCAGCGGAGCACCGTGTCGGCCACCCCGACTCAGCGCCTGCCGAGGCGATGATCCCTTCTGTAGAGATCTTGCCAATTGTAAACCCGAGATCTCCTTTGCGATCTCAGCCCGCCGAGCCTCAACAGAACCCAGTTCCTCCGCGACAAACGGCCGAGGGTGCGAGGAATCGGGCTTGCTCGCTGATGTAGCCGAGAGCAGCCCCCCGATAGAATCCGCTCCAACAGCCCCCTGATCGTGCTCCTGCTCCTTTTTTGAATCTTCGCATTTCACATCGGAAGGCCTGAGACCCAGCTTGTTGGCCAATAGTAACCCATACGCGGTCGGGTGCAGAGAGTCCCGCGTGAGCATAATGTCGTTGACCGTGAGCGAAGTGTCTGGCTTTCTCCCGGATAAGCTGTCTGCGAATGTTACCCCGGACGTGTTCAAGAGTGTCACCAGCGTACAGTGGAGAACGTGCACCGGCGACCCTGATTCTAGCTCTCTCACCGTATCCCTGTTGTTGTACTGTATGGTATTGTGTCTCCTATTGAACTGGCTGAATCCGGACAGAGCGCTCCTCCAGAAATTGGTCCACATGCTCAACGTCTCCTCCAGGTGGGCCACGCTGACAGAAGACGGGTAGTTGCACACGAGCTTAACGTCGGACCCGAGCTCTGTGACGGGCTCATCGGCGGATTTGGTGTCACAGCCCTCTCTGATGACATGTTCCATCTGACTCGCGACCCTCTCGGCCATCTGCAGCAAGCCCCTGTCCTTACAATCAGTCTTGAGCCGTTCCAAGGCCAGGCTAGGGTGCCTGGTCACCTCCCCTAGAAACTGCCTCACCACCAGAACCTCCTTGCCTTCGGATATCATCGAAGCCATCATTTTACTCAGGCTGTGCGAGACGCTGGCAGACTTGTGCTCGGAAACCGTGGTCCCGACCCCGGATCTCAGAAACACATCTGGTAGCTCGGCAGTGTTCAACCCAAACATATCGGGCTGCTGGTCGCTGGCCAGGAATCGGGACAGGTTGTCGAGTAAAGGTTTGCCGAACGCGTTGCCTGCCACCGAAGAGCCCGCGCGCTGCTGCTCTCCTCGGGACGAAACCATCACGTCGGCCAGATGCGTCAAAGAGGAGCGGTTCACACCTGTGCTGGTGTATATGTGTCTGGTAGAGGCCATGGTCAGCCCCTGTATGATCTTGCGAAAGAGAGTAGCCCAGCTCTTGACCGTCAGATGAGCTCTCTTGGACAACGACGACAGATTGGAACCCCCTGACCAGCAACTGTCCCACATGGAGATGTGCCTGTAGAGGACCCCGTCCACGGCGGTCGTAACAAGGTCCGTCTCCGTGTCGTAGAAGGCAAGACAGTTCGAAGCTCTGCACTCGGGTATGACCGGGCACCGGCCGTGCTCGAAGGTCTTCATCACACCCCACAGGGCCACGGTTGACATCTTCAGCTCTGTTTCCTTGATTGGATCTCGCTTGAGCGCCACGTCTCGTTCGACCCAGTCTCTGATGATCTTGCACACCACGGCGACCTGAGTCTCAGGTACAGAACGGCTCATCAGCAGTTTCAGCGTGTCCGCAAATTGATCGAGCGGCACGTCCAACACCGAAGGCAGAGCCCTCTCGTGAGCCTCTCGTTCCTGCACGGCTTCGGATGCGGCGTCCGGGGGGGTTAGACCGTCCCGAACAGTCCTGAAGCAAGATCCGTGCTGCTTGTGGCTACCCTTGCCGACGACGCGATCCCCTAGAGCTACGTGACCAGACCTCCGCTGTCTCTCAGCAGGCCTCTCAATTCTCCTCACTTTACTTTGGTTATACCTATCATCATCATCGCCATCGCCATCGGCATCCCATTGCTTCTTGTGAGCCTCCCTGTGGACTGCAGGGTTGGAAGAGACTAGGTTGGTTACGGTTGCTTTCCCCGATAACCCCAGGCCGAGAACTCTGAGTTTCTTCCAAGGCAAGAAAACGCAGGGCACAAAGCCCGCCAACACAGTCCAGCGGATCATGTTCCTCAGGGTTGTCTTGATGTGTTCGCACACGTGGTTGGAGGAGTAGTAGTTGATGAGGTACCGCACCAAGCAAGTGGCGCTCTCGCTGTTGCTCCCCAAGACGTTGTAAAGTAGCAGCTCTACAGAGAGAGCCGGGCTGAATGTGTTGACAATCTCCTCTATCACTATGGCCAGTTGTGGATCGTCACTCACGTACACCCAGGAGTCGACGTCCCGATGGATAGGGATCAGCCCGTAACGCTCGTATTCGACATTGTCGGACCGACCCCCCCTTTCGCGTTGACAGCCCTCTCTTTTTCTGAACATGTCTAGTCCGTAGGAGCTCCCTCGGTCTTCCAAAGCGACCTCAGCCAGCTCCTTCTCGCAGCGGACCAGCTGCTCTCTGGACGCGCTAGTCGCAGCTCTCTTCATCTCCCTCAGCGGTCCGATGGGGCAGCACAAAGACTCTATCCTATATCAGGGGTTGATGTCTGGTTAACGATACCAACGTGCATTACCGTATACTTACAAAGTTCCCAGCCTAGGGGATGAGTCTCCGAGATGTTCTGGATGCTGTTCAGAGCCTTCTGTTGTCTGTGTAGCAACAGGCAGAGCCCGAGGGACCTGAGCCAAGTCGGTGGTTATTACCACTACTACAAGGACGACGACGACAGCGACGACGACGACAGCGACGACGACGACACGGACGCCAAGGTCCGGGCTCGTGTGGTCCAGCTCTCCAATCTCAAACGCAAGGCCATCGACGTGACCACAGATGTGATTGTCGCGGAACGATTGCTGAGACGACACGGCGACGACCCGAGTTTACTAATGTACCACGAAAAGTGCTCCAACGAGATGCAACGAGCTCTCGATAAGCTTCCTGGAACGTCTAACGGAGCGCAGGTCAAACGGCCTCCTAGGCTGTGCCACAAGGGTATGCGTTACGCTCGAGACATTGTGTAACTTGTAAAGAAATTGAACATCTTAACACTGCACTCACTCTGTGTGTCCGTCTTGAGATTTGCTCGATCTCGGCTATAGCTAAAAACGAAACAGGTCGCCTGTGAGTCCGTATAATTCAATCGACTAGATAGGTCCCGCCATTGGCAGCAGCAGCAGCAGCATCATGAGTGTGGTAACCATGGACCCGAGCAGCTACACGCTGAAACCACTAGAGACCGTCACGCGTTTGGTGAAAGCTCCCAACTTACTGGTCACTCCGAATAACACATTCGCTGATTACATGACCGATAACATAATCAGAGCCTCGGCCACCAACAGTTCCATCTCAGCCGACGCCACGGTCGTGATATCCCAGGCTCACATGGGAGTTACCCTGTTCAGACAACAGAGAGATACGAGTCGCCTACTCGCTGGCTTTGTGTACAAGATGATGGTCCCCGACGAAGTGGTTCCCACGGGCACGAAGTTCTGCAGGCGCTACAGGATCACGGACCAGCGCGAGGCTCAACAGGGCACGTACGACACAATCAGCAACGGAGTGCAGACCAGGGAGTACAGCCAAGTGTTCCAGCATACGTCCAAGGTGGTCACGATGCAATTCGGAAGCCTCCTGAGTGTTACAGTGCCCTCGGTGGCAAGGGATCTGATCAGAAGAGAGTTGGACAGGGTCAGCACTTCCTGGGAGCTAACTAGGACCATTGAGGTGCTCAGATATTGCGCCGCTCAACCCACCTTGACAGACAGAGTCGCGCAAAGGACCAAGACCTCAAGTCGAGCCGAGAAATTGGACTCTGTGTTGGTGATGGCGGAACTCATGTGCGGTATGATCAACACACAGCCCGACACCTTCGTCTGCGCGCTGGAAAACGCTCGGAGGATACTGGGGAGTGATAAGCCCGAAGTCATCATCCTGGGGGACACGCTGTTCCGCGTCATCTCCCAGAGAAGCTCCAACGGCTCGATATGGTCTCAGATCAGCAGCGAGGAGACCAAGATCACCCCGGAGTTCTCAGTGTACACCATGGCCAACGAGCAGGGTAGAATCGGGGTAGGCTACGAGTTCACCATGCAACAGGTCACCCAGCACGCTTTGGGTGACAAGGACCTACCCTTCACCAACGAATCCTGCTTCAAGGATACCTCTATAGACATGAAGGTAAACTACATTAGAGTCGGAGGAGGACCCGCAGATAAGATCCCGATTGTGCCGGTCGACGGGGTGCAGATGGAGCACGGTAACACCAGAGACACTTCAACTGAACACAAGGCATTCTGTAACTCGGAAGGGTTCAAGTGGGAATACTTCACCGTCGGCTGCACGCCTCCTGCTCTGAATCAAATCAACCCCTCACATGTCCTCTCCGCCACAGACGCAGACGACATTAACTACAGGCAGCTCGCCCAGCGATCCCCCGCCACCTCGTACCTCCACCAGTACGACGGAGCCGTCGCGGCAGTCAGTCTTCGTAGCCTACACCCTGTGGGTAACCCGAAAGAGCTGTTCACTCACGAGCGTAGGATGAGACTGCAACATGATGTCAACTCGTTGATGAGAGGTGATCCCAACGCCATTCCTGTACAAAACCTGGCCTGTCTCGGGCACAGTAGAGACTGGTACAGTAAGATCAAGAACCCAGCGTCTATACTCGAGTTCGACACCCGCAACATGGTCGTACCTCGGCCACGGGACAATAGTGATAACCAACACAGCGTGCCCGAGCGCTGGGTTGTCAGGCCCCGGGTGGCACTCTTCAACTCATCGGCCATGAACAACATCGACAACGAAATCGCCCAGATCGGCAGCGAGTTGCTCACTCACTTCGGCGATACAGAGCACGCCAAACACCTTGGAGATAACTTGATATTCCTCGAACGGGCGCTCCAATACGAACAAGGTATAGCCTCAATGATTGACTTGAGACGTATCATCCTCCAGGGAGGACCCACCCCCAGATTGGATACTCCCGACTGGACCAGGGGGAGAACGTTTTGGTCTTGGTTAACGGACCCTATCTGCGCTGTTTACATAAGGCGTGCTCTCGCGGACAAGGAGACCGCTTTGACGATTACCCCAGCGGAGCGTACCGTATTGGTACAATTGGAGGGATTGGTGAACAGCCTGATCGGACTGTTCAAGGGTATAGTTGGGAGCAGAAACAACTCTGTGATAGCCTCCATGCCTGTGTGTTTCAATGTCAATGGCAGTGATGTGGTTACGCACTATGGCTACCCAAGGACCTTCACCTTGGACGATGTGGACTATTGTAATCTCATGTACTGGATCATCCTCCCCGTCCTAGGAGCTAGAGTATACCGCTTTGATAGTGTGAACCTAGCGCACACTGTCCGCACCCTTATCCCATACAGAGAGCACGAAGTCAATCTAACCAACGAGTTAAACCTGACAAACGAGAGCGCTCTAACCGTGCTACGTTTGAATGGAGACTGCGCTTTCTCCAAGGTAGCGCCACGAGGCGGGGTAGATGTCAGTGACATGTTTGAGCCTACCGCGTTGACACACAAGCTTTGCACTGACACCGGGTTTAGCGACACATCCGTGGTCACCTACATGTGGGCGATCAGACTGCAAAAGCTGGCGGCTATCAGCAACAACCTAGCCAAGGTGTTGCTGGGGATGCATTACAGCACCCTGTTGACGCACAATGTCATACGCGATCACTATGACACAAGATACTACTCGGGCATGTCCTACCTACTGTTCAGAGGTGTGCGTTTCATGGGATGCGGAGCCTCCCTCATGCAACAAAAGTCTGCTCTATACACACTGGGCACCGAGATTGTCTGCAAGCCAACGGCTCACAATACGCACCAGGTGCACACCGTCAATCAATACTGCGAGTCTGTTGTGATACCAGAGACCCTAGAATCCCCCGGAGTGTACATCCCCAACCTGTACATGAAAGACGTGCGAGGAGGCGACGTGCACATAAACACAGGTGGTCCCTTCGACACGGTGGTCGCAGACGCATTCAACGGGTTCTGTCCAGAGTCCGATAGCGCGTGCGGATACCGCAGACCTTACATCTTCACGACCGGCCGCTCGGAAAGACTAAACGGGTCTGCTGTTACACTCGACCCTATGATGCGAGCCGAAGCTTACACTTGTATGCCAACCCTACTCCATCCCTTCAGCTCAGTGCTCAGGGTTAGAAACAAGCACCACAGCAGACGTCGCAACAACGAGGAGAGTAATCATAAGCTCTTCTGCGACACCCTTCACATTGCAGAGTTTGAGAAGGGTGTACTCGACCCCATAGGAGATCCCTTCAAGGATACCGTCGAGAGAGTGAACGGAGATAAGCGTACCACAGACATAATGCAGCCAATGCTTGGCGTGGCCTTCTGCGGTACTTACAGTATAGGGCTGACATCTGACAAGAAGCTCATGTGCGTCAGCGATGTGACTCGGGAAACCCTAGTCGATAGGCTAGCGCCTAGAATCAGCGGGACGGGTATATTTGCCTGCAGCCCCATCCAGACAACCTCTCGCCTAATCAACCCCATATTTAACAGGATATTCGAGAGCACCCGGTACTCTCGTATCCTCCAGTGTTAAATGGACACTCGTCGTATCACCAGGGAATAACAAATAGGAATAAACACCTGGTGTCCTTTTACAGTTACGGCCCAATGCGCCACCGACAACCACAAGATGCACAGTATCGGTGTTTCACACAACATAGGCCGGGGAGTGTGCGCCTTGACTGATTTCGTACTCTCCTGCGGGGTAAACTTTTTCACCTCCTTGTTCATGCACCCCATGGAACAAGAGAATACTCTAACCCTGATCAGGAAGAAAGAAGAGGCTGAGGTCGATATAGCAATAAACACCGTTTCGAGATCCATAGCAAGCTTAGACGTCAACATAGCTCTACTCAAGGAATCCATGAATACCATTGGGGACCACAACAACTACACAAAGTTCAAGAACGAACTCGTTTCAACCCAGATGCAGAGAGCTGACCTCCGCTACTTACTAGGAGCGCTCCGGGGAAGGCTCGACGTGCGTAGGTTGATCGGAGCCGTAAAGACTCTATCTGACAACGTAGGACTGCAGCTTAACGCCTCCGCGTACATCAACAGACAGGTGTTAACCCTGGCTGTTCAGCGAGACCTGGATGATACGAGAGAACCTGTGACCAAAGTGAGCGTTCAAGACGCTTACCGGGAATACAGTAGAACGAAAGCTGTAACTGTAGACCATATCGTATAAAAGAAAGAGTTGTGTGTTTAACTGCTTGTCTGACTCTTGTCAGCTCATGTGTCATGTATATCACCACTTGAAATTAAATACGTCTGGTTTTGGTATACGCTTTGTCTGTCTGTGTGTATTTGAGTTTGTCCCACATCATCATCATGTAAAGAAAGAATATCATGTACAAAATAAAGATTCTATAGGCACCATTTGTTGCTGCCTCTTCCAAACACTAACATAAACAGCTGATATTATGTCTTTCGTTTCTAAACTGTGATGTGATATAATAGACACACCCAAGACGTATTAGGTATTTGCCAGACATGTTTTATTGTGCAAAATAGAAAAAATACATATAACTGTGCTCTTACATATTGGTCACACATAGACAAGTATAAATGGTATATAATTGCAAACATATAAAATGTCCACCCACAGTATAGGTATATCGTATAAACCACGGAACCTTACAACAAAACAGTTTTTACCATACAGTATAGAATATAGCAGCAGACTATACCAGCATAGATAGTAATAGCAGTATATCATAATAGCAGTACAGAAACACCATGTCCCTTTCATATGTAAACAATATACAGGAACAATTCACAGACACAATCGTAGATGCAACCTGAACCAAAAGCGATATACAATGTGCACAGTGTATACGCACACAGTGCTGCTACCGTTTAAAGGAAACTGTAATGCTCTGTGGTAGTACATAAACGTGTAAGCCCGATACCATTATCCCCAGTGTTGTGGTAGTAGTTAAACTCCTCAACGATGTTGATGAGATTCCCTACTACATTGCCATCAGCAGGGCAAGTAAACAAAGCGTTGGCATTCAGGAGGCTAAAACTGTAGTTCATATCATCTTTGGGTCGATCCTGGGAGAGTTGAGGGGTTACTTTGTTCATCCCACTCTTCGAGGCCAACAGAGCTATGATATGGACCAAAGTAGAACCTTCAGAGGGTTTGCAATCCAATACCACCTTGAGCTGCCTGTCTGTTGGTGACACGTACTGAGCTGTAACCCACCTAGATAGATAGAACACCATCCTTCTAAACTCTATGTTTGTGGAAAGGTTTCTCACCGCTGTATCAACAAGTGTGAATACCTTAAGCTGCCCTCTGCTGGACACAGACGTGTACCACATAGCCAACATTATCTGTTTCTCGTACACAAAACAGCACCAGTGAAATCTATACGAGCCAAGGAACACATTGAATAATCTCGGCAAGTATTCATCAGGTCCGATCATCTTCTCCGTATTGGGCGGAGGACAGGTCCCCACAAGAATGTGATCCCAGAACCCCGGTACATGAGGGATGCAGACATATCTGTAGGCCACATCTTCTGGCATGGCTTCGTTTACCCAGTACTTGAAGGACATACTGTCATTAGTGGTGATGAGATGTTCGAACGCTGCTCGGAGGAAACAAAAAACAGACTGTCAGTTCAAGCAAGGTATGTGTTCACAAGGATCGCAATAGTACTACAACATAGATATATATATATATATATATATATATATATATATATATAGTAATATACCTACCGTTTCGCAACTGCTGGACATCAGGGGTTTGATCCTCACTCATGATCTGCAGCACATGGCTGTTGGATTCTTCATAAGTCTTGAATTTGTCACGGCTATCGAGTTTGAGATCCCAGTCTCCTAGATTCTCCAGATCAGGGCAACTGGCTAGGGTGTTGACTGTGGCGTTGACAGAGCCTCGGGTGGATGATAGTTTGTGCAAGCGACACCCTCCTTGTCCACGGTAACAGAGTGTGCAAAGTACACAGCCGCACGCACATTGGATGGGTCTGTTGAGCTGAATCAAGTATTCATGACAGATCGCGGTCCTGTTGAAGGTTTTATTACAGGTGGAACATAGGATCGATCGTTTCACAATATCCAGCAGTGGTGTGCTCATGGATGTCACAGTAGCCCCGTGACTGTCCAAGGGCCTCCGAGTGATATCTGGGGTGAGGTCCTGATAGGTGAGAGCTGGCTCAGATTGAGGGGGCTCAGATTGAGGGGGCGTGGGGAATAATGCCTGTTGCAACTGCAAAGAGGTTACTTGCTGGAGACTGTACATATTGCATTCTCGGTCATTGTGATGCAGATTGGATCTGTTACGCACTTGAGGTGGCGGCAGTTGAGGTTCTAGAAACACCGGAGGCTGGGGATCTAGGAGCCCTGGCTGCTGCTGCTGCTGCTGCTGCTGCTGGGGTGGTGGTATAGGCTGCTGCTGGGGTTGTGGTGTAGGCTGCTGCTGGGATGGTGGTGTAGGCTGCTGCTGGGGTGGTGGTATAGGCTGCTGCTGCTGGGGTGGTGTAGACACCTGTTCCTGTTGCTGTTGTTGGTATTCTTGATGAACATGGAACTGCGGCTGGGCCTCTAGAGGCTGCTCAGACTGGTTTCGTTGAAGGATATACTCACAGACGCTGTCTACATCAAACAGTCCGTTGTCAGGGTAAAAGGGGATAGAGATGTCTACCATACAGGATTCGATCGTCATCTCTGTTGGTCGGGATGCTTCATCAGGGATGCCGATTGGAGCGTAAACGGGGATATCGATGTCTACCATACAGGATTCGATCGTCATCTCTGTAGGTCGGGATGCTTCATCAGGGATGCCGATTGGAGCATAAACGGGGATAGGGATGTCTACCATACAGGATTCGATCGTCATCTCTGTAGGTCGGGATGCTTCATCAGGGATGGCGATTGGAGCAGCAAGCAGGGGATCTGGACAAGGTTCAACATTCACCACAGTGGCCATAGTTACATGGGGCTCAGAGCCGTACGACTGAGACATCTCGCAATCTTGGAAAGTGTTTGCGTAATCGACATCAGTCAGCATTTCTTCCAGCGAGTTCTGGCTACACCTGTAACAACAGACGGACAGAAACAATTCCCCACTATATTATTCAATTGTAACACATTACTATTCCTTCTGAGAACAGGATATGTGATATAAGTACATACCGTAGACATGGTGGACATGGGATGGTAAACGGAGCTGCTGCAAACTCTTCTGAGGTATCACACACGGAACTGATTACGGTCCCATTCACAGCAGATGTTGCAGCATATACAATCCCAGGTTCAGCTGTAGATCCAGCCACATCGGTAGGCATCGCACACTCTGGGTCAGCTGTAGATCCAGGAGGCACATCGGTAGACATCGCACACTCTGGTTCAGCTGCAGAAGCGACCTCTTCAGTTGTAGATGGGGCATTGGGGGCCACAGAGACCGTCTCAGTCTCAGAAGACGCAGCATCCTCTACGCACTGAGTCTCATGGGTGTCAGGCTCGGCAGATACACATGGTTCAGTGTACGCGTCTGGTTTGATCCCAGCCACTCTGCGTTTCTTTTGCTTAGAGGTGCCACTTTGTTCGATATCGTTTTCAACCGTTGATGTATGCCCGACCTTCTTGGAACCACCGCTGTGGGAATCATCATCACTGATATCAGAGTCACTGATATCAGAGTCACTTGAGCTACTTGAGTTACTTGAACTGCCGGAGCTGGCGGAGCTGCTGGCGGAGCTGCTGGAACTGTCGCTGTCATCACCGCCGCTATCATCTTCACCAGTTACGTTATGAGAGGGGGCCTCCTCTGCAATTTTCCTGACAGGTTTTAGCCTCTCTGATGTGCCCTTGTCTACATATCCACCGCCGTTCGGTCTCGTGTTGGGCATCCAGGAGCTCTTTCTGTGACTAACTTTAAGGGCTGAGAGAGAGCCACGCAGCTTGTAGGAATTGTCGACAGAGGTATTCTTACCATGGTCCTCCGCCACCCTTTTCTTATATGTGGCAGTGGACGGGTATTGCGACTTAGGCTTACTGTGGCTGTGTGAAGCAACCTTGTTGTCATCATATCTGCCAACCTTTGCTGGTGGGGAGCTGCTGTCAGCACCACCCCTAAGGCTTCTGGAGACCACGGGTCTCACATTGAGTACTTTAGGTGTTCTCTTGTATTCTTCACTTATCCTAGGGGTTACACAACTCTCGGGCTTGGATCTGCCGCCTCTGGTAATCTGAGGACCGCTGGACCTGTCATGAGGTCTGTGTCTCTCACCAGGCCTGCTTTGCTTGTTGACGGGTTGCAGTATCCAGTCGTGAGGTATACAACGTTTCACCTTTGCAACAGAACAAGCATTAGAAACTTTGGGCCTTCTGTAACCGGGTTGACGGGCGGGTTGCTGTTGTCTGCTGTAACTCTTGGTCTTGCGTGATGGTCCTATTACATGACTAGGTTGCTGAACCTCGTGTCCATAAGGTTGATATCTACCATCAAACGCCTGGGGGTGTCTCGGGTAACCAGGTACATTGCGTGCAACCAGAGTGTCTCGTCCACACACACTGTAATCGTCTGTTTCGTAAGGCCTGTCAATAGAGTCGGTTTCATACCACATACGGTGCTGGATGTTACGCAAGGGTGACGGGATACATTCTATCCGATCAGTATACTCTTCAGGTATTAGGTCCATACCGTTACGTCTGTAATATAACACCTCGCGCTTGTTGTGTTTAGGGAAATATCCTTCAGACATATGATCTTTTTGAAAGTCTCCCATTCTCGTTATTGTAAGACATTGACACTGCCCATCTTCACAGTTCAGTTGCAATGTGTAAACTGAGTTTAGTACTGCCTGTGTAACGAATCTCTTATATACAGCTGAGGCTCCTCCTAGAAAACCTTCAAGGTCATTTGAAATAATCCCCTGATTGGTGCTGACGATATTTAACCTTTGTAGAGCGGTAGCTCATCTGTCCACCTAATGGTGACCGCAAACATCACATCATAGCTACATATTCCACGCACTGCTGAAAGGGCCGATGGCTCTGTGTTACCTCGGCTACAGCTGAATTTTCCAACTAATGGTTTTGCTATGTGTGCTCACAACACACAACCATAGCCACTTAGTCATATACAAAGACTACATTAACTGGGTTGCCTTGGTGCTGATGATATCTAACCTTTGTAGAGCGGTAGCTCATCTGTCCACCTAATGGTGACCGCAAACATCGCATCATATCATAGGTGCATATTCCACGCACTGCTGAAAGGGCCGATGTCTCTGTGTTACCCCCGGAGACGGCTGAATTTTCCAACTAATGGGTTGATGTGTGCTCACGACACGCAACCACAGCCACTTAGTCATATACAAAGACTACATGAACGGGGTTGCCTTGGTGCTGATGATATCTAACCTTTGTAGAGCGGTAGCTCATCTGTTCACCTAATGGTGACCGCAAACATCGCATCATAGGTACATATTCCACGCACTGCTGAAAGGGCCGATGTCTCTGTGTTACCCCCGGCGACGGCTGAATTTTCCAACTAATGGGTTGATGTGTGCTCACGACACGCAACCACAGCCACTTAGTCATATACAAAGACTACATGAACGGGGTTGCCTTGGTGCTGATGATGTTTAACCTTTGTAGAGCTGTAGCTCATCTGTCCATGCATTTCAAACTAATGGGATTGATATGTGTGCTAAAAATGTCAGACTCTGCAGAATCATCAGATCACTGGCTGTGTCACCCAGGCAGGCTGAAATGTTAAGTCTGTGGAAGATGGGTAGCTCAGCTTAATCATTGACAGAATGACAAGTGTTTAAGTCTAATAGAGTGGGCGGTGCTACGATATTCATCTAGAAGGTCTGAACCGTTCGACAACGCCCTTTCAAGTGGCAATATATATACCACAGTCAACTCTGAATGTGAACATTCAAAAGGTAACATGTCTACAGGTTAGAATGTTTTTTTTGGACAACTTATGTATATGACCCTGACAGATAATGAAGAACTCACCTAGGAGATGCAACTGGAAGAACTCACCTAGGAGATGCAACTGAATCCTTTTCAAGGGACAAGATCAGACAGAGACTGAGGTAAACTGTATACTTACATTTACATTTACAAACTTACATTGTCAATGGTTCTATTGTGTAATAACTTCACAGAAACACAGGAATGAGCCTTTGAGTGTTTGAGGCTTTGTCTCTCTGCTGCTGTAGTTGTACCACACACACACACACACACACACACACACACACACACACACACACAGCACTAAATCAGGGTTTGTTTGACATGTATCAAACATAAAAATATAAGTTATGTGTGTATCCTCATACAGTACAGGGCCAACATCAGACAGAGACTTTGAAAGGATTTGTCAGACTCTCTTTATCTATTGTCCGGTATATCAGCAGTCTATCTAAAGCAGTTACAATTAGTCAATGTTATTAGTATTGCTCTATCCAACCATGCATTGGTAAGGCATTCCATACGCACAATACAGCGTATGGAATGGAAAATTGTCTCTCTGCTGTAGTTGTACCACACACACACACACACACACACACACACACACACACAGCACTAAATCAGGGTTTGTTTGACATGTATCAAACATAAAAATATAAGTTATGTGTGTATCCTCATACAGTACAGGGCCAACATCAGACAGAGACTTTGAAAGGATTTGTCAGACTCTCTTTATCTATTGTCCGGTATATCAGCAGTCTATCTAAAGCAGTTACAATTAGTCAATGTTATTAGTATTGCTCTATCCAACCATGCATTGGTAAGGCATTCCATACGCACAATACAGCGTATGGAATGGAAAATTGTCTCTCTGCTGTAGTTGTACCACACACACACACACACACACACACACAGCACTAAATCAGGGTTTGTTTGACATGTATCAAACATAAAAATATAAGTTATGTGTGTATCCTCATACAGTACAGGGCCAACATCAGACAGAGACTTTGAAAGGATTTGTCAGACTCTCTTTATCTATTGTCCGGTATATCAGCAGTCTATCTAAAGCAGTTACAATTAGTCAATGTTATTAGTATTGCTCTATCCAACCATGCATTGGTAAGGCATGGAAATGGAAATGTAAAATGTTTGACCTGGCCTAGGAACACACTATCATCAGCAGTAAGCATTAAGTCAGACACAGAGCTCAAGAATGTACATCTTCAACTGTCTGGCCAAGTAGTTTTCTCCCCTCATACGCAGTGTTTTGTAGACGGTGTCCAGGAAAATGAGCATGTCGTGGTCCACATGTTCCTTGAGTACTTTCACCAGGTCCGTGGCAGTCTTGATACGTTCAGACTTGCTACTTGGTAGGCGTAATGCCCATATGAATGATTTCAGACCTGCTCTGTTGAGGTCCGAGAGTATATTCAGCACTTTCTCCTTCACTGCAGCCTTGTTTACATCGATAGCTCTGCTATATCCAGCGAATGTCATAGGTTCTGGCTGACTTGAGGGGTCGATACGGGTGCTGCCTTCGATCTCCTTCACCAGGTCATTGCGGTGGATTTTTCTCAGCAGGCTGGTCAACACTGCTTGGGCCTCATCTCCGTAGCGTGTCGCGATGGCGTCTGCTATCTGGGTTCTATCAGTCATACAATCCAAGACGGCCTCACTGATGGGCTGTTGACCGTTGACATTTATCTCGGCCATGAAAAACTTGAGCGTCTCAATATCGTCAAGGGTCACATTGTCCAAGGTGTCAAGTATTTCCTTGGCCGACATACCATTACCATTAGGTGCTGCCGAGGAGCCATGGCTGACTGTTTGTTCACTTCGGTAGGTCTCCCAGGTTGTCATCAACAGATTACAGGTAGCGTTTCCCTTCTTCCTAGCAGAATCAATCAAGGCCCGGGCCTTTTCTTGAGTGCCTTGTATACACTGGATACTCTCCAGCTCCTCGTCTCTTATCATCCCATGTGAAAAGAGGACATCTGCAACATGGTTCAATCTGTTCATGTTGCCAAAGGCCTCCTGTATGTAGCTGAGTCTTTTTTGGCTAAGGATATTCATGGTATCGTGTACTGGGTGTGTGAGCAAATGGTCAGGCTGTTGTGATCTGGAACTGAAATGTGAAGCTGTCCTTTTGTTTTTTATCCGAGTGCTTCTGGTTGGATGAACAAGTAACAGTTATAATCTAAGGTTGGACATGTGAGCCCTGGTAGGACAATTTGGTTAACGTTAGATAAACGAGTCATGGTCGATGACTAAGCCCGGTTGTAGCTTAGCTTTTAAAAAAAAAACGTGTGGTTGGACGGCGCTTCGGAGGCTGGGATTTTGAGCTCCCATGGACAACAGTGGTTAGATACACGGCCCGTCCCCTGTTCGGATAGCCGCTCCAAGCTTGAACCTGCTGTAGGATCGCAGCGCGCCGGAGTTTGTCATTGTAAAGGCAAGAAGGTTATTTCCCCGCTGTTGTCTACGTGTAACACCTTGAGCATGTCTCTCCAATTGTAGTAGAAAGTGGGCTTGTAGCTACCCACTGAGCCTTGAAAGTTGACAAGGTAGCCTTGATTCTCATCCATGCACACCTCCGGCACCCCGACGTCGGGGGAAAGTTTCACGTTGAAGTAGTAGACGGGCCCGGTCGGATGAGGCTCTAGGCGTTGACTGTCCGGGCTCAACATCTGCGCAATGGCAGCGGACTGGTTGAAAAGGAGACAGAGGATACAACGACACGGGTCGATCTGCTGGACCTCTCCGGTTTTCTCTCTGCTCGACACAAAGCGGTTGTAAGACTCGGGTGAGATCAGCGAGGGTAGAGGCTTCGGATTGTTGTGCTGACCGTTCACCAGCATACCCTTGCATGAGAGACCGTTGGCACACGAGGGCAGGTCCCGTTTGTTTAGTATGCTAGTCAGCAGGGCTCTGTCGTACACGTTGCGAGCCAGAGCCCTGCCTGGTATAGCGCGCTCGGCCAGGGAGGCTACCAGAGGACGCGGGTTTTTGGTCAGCAGCTGCATCACGGTCAGCACTGGAGTGCAGCTGGCGCACATGGGGTTTATTATGTCGCTGTCGGACCTGCACGTGCACACTTGAGGGGCGAAACACTCATGGAACAGGGCTCTGGTATCTGAAGCGGACAAGTGTCTACTCTGCGAAACCTTGTCAAAAACACGAGCTCTGATCAGATCCCTGTAATCCGCTATCTTCTCCTCGGCGCACGCCACCTTGTTGCTGTTGTCTGTTTTCTCCGACGACGACGACGACAACGAACCATTGGACCTGCACCATAAGGTACGGGTCTCGCGTCGTGTGCGGCTATCCAGGCTCCCGGAACACTTTGAACAAGACCAGGAGCCCTGCTGGTGTTGGCTCTCTGAGGAGCACCTGGGGCACATCCAAACGCAGCACACTTTCTCCTTGACGCCTTCGAAGCAGGCACAGACTGTGCAGATGAACCCCCGTACAGTTGGGCACTTTGTGAAGTGAGGCTTGGTCAAGTACCACTCCGGGTTGTTTTTGAAGCAGGTTGTGCACACCCTGACGTTACACTGACAGCGGAGTTTAATGCCTGACCTTTGCCTGTCTTTGCTGCTTTTAACCAAGGTGACCTGGCACACGAGACACTTGGAGCTGGCCGGCTTGAAATGCTTGGTGTTGTCGACGACTCTCCCAATGTTCCTATAATTGACTGTGGATACTCTCCTGTACAAGTTAGTTGCCTTTCTGACTGAGCACACCACTGTGTTTTTACGCTTCTTGTCGCAATCTCTCAGCAGGCCCTGAGGAACTTCGCCTGTGAAGAAGGGGTTGTCTTCGATGGAGCCTGCAGTAGTTCTGTGCTGCCCGCTGTACAAGGCACTGACTCTGGACCCTGTCCCTGTGATAGGCGACATGATATATGTACCCGGAGCAGAGGGTGTCAGTTTGAGCGATCTGACGCAAGACACCGTGAAGCTGTGCCCCGCTCACAGATACAACTTTAAACACACGGTGGGAATGTTACTTCGGCACGCTTCGAGGAATAAGCAGTGCTCCTGTGAGTCGGCAGCGTTTTGTTGTTCTGCGGACCAGGAAAACGAAATAGCTGACGAAGCCAGTGTCTCTCCTTTTGTACACGCCGCCCCTGAGAAACCCCGCGGTAAAAGGACAAGAAGGGGCGGAGTGAGAGATGGGAAGCAAGGTTGTTCCGGGTCTACCACGAGAGCCCAGTGGGCCTACGAAATCGGGTCTACCGCTAGAATCCTGTGGGCCTACGAAATCGACAACGTAGTCACGGCGTACAGGTGGCTGATGCAAAATCGAAGCCATAAGTACCCCAAGGCCTGCGACGCCGTGATCGTTTATCAGCTTGGCATGTCACAGAGTCTCCCGCCGGGTCTGTACGTCTACAGGACTCAACCGTCTCACTTTGGATGCACAGCAGAGAGACCCTTGGTGGTAGTGGATCAGTTCAACTTTGTCAGTCAGGCGAACCATTTCAGAATCTGGGAAGGGCTGCCCAGAACCATTACCATCGAGATGTTCCCAGGGCGTGAGAACTTCAGCGCCCTGTACGTGATAAACCGCAAGCTTTCCATCCCTGTACCCGAGTACGGGAACAGGATGTTTGGAGAGGCTAGAGCCTTGGGGCTCATCGAGTCTTGCTCACAGATGAAAGCCATAGCGTGCGAGCACTACGAGGTATCCATGCGGACAGACCGGGTGTGCGTCATAGACCTACGGTGGAAGGGGTTCAGCACTAAAACCGCATGTATCGATGCAATCCCCAGAGTGCGAGGACTGCATGCCGTAGTGTGGTCCAACCACAGCTGCGCCTTCCAGGAGATAGAGTGTAACGTCTTGACGTGGCTCTTCGGACTCTCCAACGAACTACCGAAAGAGGTGCAGTTGATAGACTACAAACGCGAAGCGCTCGGAGTCAGGTACATACGGATGGACATGGAGACGTTCCCCGGGGTTCTACCCAAGCCCCCTAGCAGGACCACGTCCTGTTTCATACACACGCACTTTGTGGGAGATTTCAAATTAGCAACACAGGCGATTGGCAAGGTGTCGGGATGCAGGAGTAGAATAGGCTCCCCGTGTCCAAACGACGAGGCGTTTGCTTTCTGGTACACGTTACCCGCTTTGGGAGAATGTCAACCCACACCGTTCAGCTGCGGGGTCAGGCATGGGTGCGCCTTGACGATCACAGAGGAGTTTAGGAGGTCGCTCATAGATTGGACCCTAGAGAAAGATGGAACTAGTTGCCTGGCAATTGCCGTGCAGCACACCCTCTACTATCATGCCAGGGAGATGAAATACAAGATGATGTTGTGTCACACCGTCACGGACAATGACACGACGCTCAACATGTTCAAACTCTGAAGGCTCTAGCACTTACCGTGTACGTACAATAGCATATTCATATCATATTTACTGATCTATAGGCTACCTAGGACGTCCCGGAAGGTTTATGTGATTACTGTTATGATACCCAATGTTTCCTCTTTTGTCTTACATCCCCCATTTTTCACAATTATTCACAGTCTGCTGCTGCTGCTGCTGCTGCTGCTTCTGCTGCTGCAATGGATTGGCAGGACGATGTCGTCAAGTGGAAAACTATGGCTGCTGCTCTCCACCGGGGAGCTCTCAACCATTGTGAGCAGTTCGACTCTACAGAAGACGCAATCAGATACTTGTACAGCTACCAGGACCAAGAGCGGAGTACGAGCAACGTGACCATCTCACGCCAACATCAGGACTTCTACTACCACCCTGCCAACATACCGGGGCCCCTAGGCCTCAGTAGGTTTTTCTGGCCGGGAGTGGCTGATCGTTGCATACTGTGCAGGCACTTAAGAATAACATTACATGCCGGCTGTTGTAGGTATAAGACCCTAGTCACTGACAATGCTACCCGGATGACTGTTCTGGTCATGGACTTGAATCTGAGGCGCTTGGAGCACCTGGCTGTTATGCATACGCCTTACTTTGTAATGTTGTTTTTGGAACTCGTGCGGAACAAACGCTACGGGTTTCACAAAAGCGACCACGCTATAAACAGTATCGCCAAATACGTGTTCGCCCAGCTCAAAGAAGACGATAGTGGCACATTCGGCCAACTCGATGATTCATTCAGTTTCCTAAAGCAATGGTGGAGATTTCAAGACAGACGAGGTGCCAGGGAATTGAAAGTGTCTATCCCTTCGTACCTCGAGTTGCACACCGAGCAGAACGTATGGAACCCCAGGAGTGACACTTTCGCCACCAGAAAACCTGAACCTCTGTACACCTTCCTAGCGAAGAATTGCCTATGGCACGAAATAGTAGTGCCTTGCGCCTCTTTCACCTTCTGTGCCAATGATGTAGCTCTGTCGCCAGGAATTAATACACTGACCGAAGGGCAAGTGTCTATCTTCTCGTTGAGTGTCTTGATCCCCAGTGTGCACGTCGAAGACATTGTGCAGTCCGCTGTCAATTCGTGCAAAGCCAGACGAGCTGTGCTCCGTGCCTATTATGAGGGCCAGGTCAGTGGTACCTCACAGCAGCAGATGGACTGTAGCAGCCTGCTGGACCCCAGGCTCGATTGCCTGGTTTTGCAGGACGTGGGTCGTGCGAACGAGGTGATGATGCACGTCGTGACAACTCTGGATGTCCGATGGCAGCCGTTGGGCTCTTGGATGAGAAGCGTGCGAGGCAAAGCTCTCGAAGATCAGCTCGATTTTAAACTCAGCAAGGTCTTCCTAGGAGTCCTTGGGTCTCTTAGAGACATTTGCCTGATGGACAAGATGCCTCCCAGACACTTGTATGCCGAGATAGCGTCCCGAGAACCTAAACTCGCCACGGTGTTCTTTGTCCACAGTGAGACCGGAGACGTACTATCCCTGTTGCCATTCGTCTCACTGCCAAGGATGTACAGGTCTTCCAATATTACAAAGGACATGGAGGCCTTCCACATGGCATGCGCTAATCTGGCACTGTGTACCTTGTACGCACACGTCGAAAGTGACACCTTTATCATGGAACATTGGAATAAGATGAAGGGCCTCTGGGAAACGGGAGGATCGTTCACAACCGCCCAAAGTCCAGGGCTGCACGCACCTTCGTACCTGGACTCTGCCACGGTGGATAGCTGCGGCTCTTGGAACCGGCTCTTGACTCTCATCAACACCTTTGCCTTTTGCAGGGCTGGGCTGGTGAATGAAAATATATGGCGTACACTGGAGCCAAAGTTTGCCGGATCTAGGGTCATGAGCAAGGTCGACGTGCCTCATGTGTGGTTGGGTAAAACGTCAAGGACAACAGAAGCTCTGAAGGGTAGGCTGCGGGCGCTGGGCTTCAAGGAACCCATGCGTGTCAGCATTATAGAATCGCTTAGGGAAGACGAATCGTCGCTCATTCGAAGTGTACAGCAGGGCTTCACTATACCCAACCCCGAGCTCTACCAGGGCTTGCTTAGCACAGTGACTGATGACAAAAGAGCCCAGATCTGGAACCCTTTGGCATCTAATGATTCCACGGTCAGCTACACGACCTCGTGCACAGGGCGTGCAAACAAGCACAATAGCCCCAACGACAGGCCCTGTCCCGAGGTGACAAAGAAGATTTTCCACGACGGTATCATTGGGAATCTTAAACACTTTGAGGAGCTAAGCGGATCGATGAGACTGCAACTTGCGGGTCCGTCGAGTGCATCAGCTACCGAAACGGTGACAGATATATACCTACACGCTGAGACTTATTCTAACCACGACCCCATACAGGTTGATTGTGATACTGAGACTGTGAACGATCATCGGGGTGACATCTCGACCGACTTACACTTGAATGCGGCCGACCTTGCCACCACCATTGAACCTTTCTACCCTGACCTCGCCGGAGGAGATACGCCGACAACAGCCGTGCGCTATGGTGACGAAAGTTGCCACTCCACGCACAAAACCCACACTGTCAATTCCGAGGATATCTACAACAGCAGGACCGACATCCACATCCAGGAGAAGGATAACAGTTCCAGCCAGACTCTGGACTTGTCTTTGCTTCTGGTTGAGTATTTCAAGGATCGGTACGCGAATGATCCTCATACACTCAAGAAACTTGTAAACGAAGGCTTCAGTCTTGGGACTTCGGGCACTCTCAGTGTCGTCGAGCCCCAACGCCACATGTCGTATCATCAGCAGCAGCAGCAGCAGCAGAGCGACCAAGTTGCTGAAGACCCTGAGACTGATGGGGTGGTACAGATAATCCCACGACCTGGGGTTGAACATACTACTACTACTACTACTACTACTACTACTACTACTACTACTACTGATGAGCAGATGAGCCATCATTGGGAAGAACAGGTATTATACGACGACGACGATGATGCCACACGTGATCCGTATCCTAGAACACATTGTCATGTCGTGCCGAGAGCGCCTTTGCAAGTAAACGCAGAAGGGGATGATTCCCGTGGGGAGGCACCCCCTGAAGACAACGTGGTTCTCTACGATTCCAAACATTGGAAATCGATACGGTTTGACTCGGCTGGGTTTCTCAAAGCACACCCACGTTGGAGGTCGATGGGGTTTAACACCACCAGCATGGAGGCAATTGGATACACACCATACCATAAGATGGTGTACGTCCAATGTTACAGTGTCACTATAGCTAGGTTGAAGGACATGACGATTCAACAACCTCTCCGAATTACCAGGCCCGTAACTGATCCTTGTGCTCAGTTGCCCGAGCCGCCAAAGTGCAAAGGGTGGGTGACACCAAACACTCCGACTCCCGCGGTAGTAGGCGTGCTACGCAAAGATCCTGGGAATCATAAACTAAGCTGGATGATTGGAGTCGAATCTGCTTTACAGCGCCATAGCCTACTGTGCTACCCTAAGCACCTGGTCTACAACAAACAGATTCCTTCAAGTACACTCAGCTGCAAGACAAGCCCCAAAAAGTACAACAATGTGAATCTAGGGACACCTCCCCATAACGGCTTTAAACACGTGGAGCTCATAATCAGTGCGTTCCCGACGTTGACTAAGGAAGATGTTCCTAAACTGCTGATGGTTAAAAGCTCAGAGACCTTTTACCTGGGAGCTGTCTGCACCATCCACAACGTCACCGGGTTCTTGGTACACAGGGTTTTTGCTCAGACTGGTCTTTTACAGGATGTCTTGGACATGCACACCGCTCTTCAGGTTCACCCGTTCGTCCCCAGGACGTTCAGCCTGCAGCTGATGACGACCCCGTTTGTACAAACTTCTGTGGTAGGGATGTTTGTAGGTGAGGCCGCAGGAGAGTGGAACCTAGGCTGTGTGTACGGAATTACAAGTGTCTCCGAGACTGAGAAGGTCACCATGGCCTATCATGTCATGCAGTGCCTTTTACGAGCACAGATCCTAGCTCTCCGGGTCCTGGGCTTCACTATGAAGTGTATACAACCGGCAAGGATATGGAGATGGGGTACTGGATTCAGAGTGGACTTCATTGGGTGCCTTGCCGACACCATACACACATCGAAAGTTGGGGATCCAGCTTGGGGAGGATCCCACGCCTTAGCTACCATTCACAGTACAATGCAAAAACTGGAATTACTCAACCATTTGCCACAGTTGGTGAGAAACACGTTGTTGGCAAGCTACGTGGCTGCCGGCTGTGCGGACGGAAGGCAGAGAGTGAGAACACAACCCCGTCCTGATCAGTCCCAGCCCCAGTCTGTCCCCACCGACGAGCACCTACTCCACCGGGTGTACAATCTGTGCGGATTCACAACCCAAGACACGTCTGTCGACAGTAGCTGGGAGACTTTACTAGGCTCTGAGCAGTACACAGAGATCGATGTGCACACTGTGGGCGCCATCCTTCGGCCCTACGCTCCTTTCTACATACAGATACACAACCAGTGTTTCAGGTGGAACAAAGTCATTATCGTGGAGCCCGTTCTCTATACGATTCCAGAACTGGCTCATGTATTACGTGTGTTCAAGGGTAACACTCACGACGTGCAGGCATCGGGTAGGCGAGGTACAAAGTCAAGAGCGAGTATAGTGTCAAGTACCACCAACAGCCTCGGTCACCAGAACAGAGACACAGCATCAGCTGCAGCTTTCCCAAGTCCAGGGTTGGAGGCTGCAGCTAATGCTGTTGCTGCTGATGCTGTTGTTGATGATGGTAGTATAGCTCCTATGGATGCCCATGGCGACAATAGCAATCACCCCCCAAGGATGTCAGTCCACAGCTTCTATTACCCTATGGAGTGACATTTATAGACCATGCCTTTGTATGTAATACCCTGTGTCCTTTGTTTGCATATATCGTTTGAATGCCTATATATATATATATATATATATATATATATATATATATATATATATATATATATGGGGTCCCTTTATTTCTAATACTTGTGACTTATGATACATCACCTATTATTTCTACTTATAACTAACTGTGACTTATTGTGTATACATCAACTGTAGTCTTTTTGTTTATGATATGTACTCGTGTATGGAAATAATAAAACCCACAAACTAAGTATATGTCTCCATGTATTTTTATTGTACATGAAACAGATACCGCAAACTAAGTATATGTCTCCATGTGTTTTTATTGTACATGAAACAGAGAGAATGCAACAAGAAATGTGGACAATGATTACAATTACACATGCAGTACAGGTTCATAGTGTTGGGATTTGATAACGAAATGACTATAGTCTGGGTTGTAGATGGGGTATGAGTTCTCTGTGATCATCGCCGAGATCTTACCGTGGGCCGAGAGCATGAAAGTAACATCGTCTACGCTCAACCACCTGTTGCTCTCCATGAGTAGATTTTTCAGTTTTATACAAGTGTACGTACACCTCGATCCCCGGGTCGTTGATATTCCCTATCACGTAGTCGGCAGTGGTACAGACCAACCTCTTTCGCACATCGAGGTCGCACTTGTCAGTTCTGCCCAACAGCACGGCCACGGTGTGGAATCCGCAGTAGTTGTCCGATGGCACTTTGCAAACCTTAAGATCGTTCAGCCTGAGGTAGGCTCCTAATGTTCCCGTGTGATAGCGGTCTAGGGTAGACTGCTCGTGGGGTATCCGGACGGGTAGGTTAAGACCTTCTACAATCACGGACCATGCGCCGCTATGGTAGCAGATCGATCCGGGAGCCCACAGCCCATGGTAGTGCTCGTTGACGATGTAATAGTTGCGACCGTCGACAGTCAGCTCCACGTTGACTCCGAATAGGCCTCCTACAATCGCTGTGATGGGTACAAATTCGGATTCTCTATGGCACGGCCTATTGTACAAGGCATGTATGTCATTGCAGACTCCAAGCGAAGTGACAGTAGTCTCGAGGTTGAAACTTTTGACTGCTAGGTGTACCATCACGGCCAGAGCTTCAGGCGTGCAGGGTTCCGCAGTTGAGGCGGTGGCAGGCGAGGAGGCTCCTGCTGTTGTTACGGGGAGACTCTTGAAGAGAACCCACAGTGCCTCTATGAGTGTATTGTGAGACGTCGGAGATCCTCTCACGTCTACCCTATTGTGGTGGGCATTGTTGATGTACACCGTGGAGGCAATATTTGCCATGCAAGGGCTTTTCATCGTGACCGGAGCTGACACCAGTTGCTGGTTGTCGAACTCTTGGGGCGAATGTGACATAGATAGGAATGTGTGCCTTTCGTGAAACCCCAGCTTGTCTACATTCTCCACCAGTAGCCCTTTGCATATACGACGATAGACTATCGCCTCGGGCCGTTCGGGTGCTGCAGGGGCCTCGTCTTCACTTGCGTGCGAGTGGAGATCGGGCGAAATGACGGGGCCGTTAGACGCGGAGATCCAGCTCTCGGCTAGCTGCTGATCTTCCACGGGGCCATTTACTAGATCTAAATAGACAAATGTCTCCTCTGACTCCTCTTTCATTGCCATGCGTAAAGTATCATCGAGTCTGACACCGTCCTGGTCATCGTTGGAAACCCAGAGTGAGTCGCACCACGGGTCAAACTCGCTGTCAAGTCCACGGAGGGACTGGGCGATAGGTCTAGCGTGACGCCTAGTCAGCGTACCCTGGATGCTACTGTGAAGCCCGTGCGCCAGATTGCCAAGGTACGAGAAGGGAGGTTCCTTGTTTTCGAGGTCCGAATCGGCCCCGTGCTCTTTGGTGAACCACACGTCTCGGCTCTCTATTGAGCTCTTGACGCTGCCCGGAATCCAGTTCAGCGTCTTCCTGTAAGGCAGCTGAGCCAGAAGCTCTGGGACGTATAGCTCCGCGACGCGTAGTATGGTGCCTATGTCGAGCAGGGCACCGAACACTATCCGCAGAGCCTGTACGAGCTCTCTGCCGTCAAGGACATAGTAATTGTCCGAACCCTCCGTCCCCCGCTCGAGGTTCAGAGCTGAGCATAGGTGTTTGTCAGCATCGGAACCTGTTCTCGACAGTCGGTCCTTCAACGTGGGCTGCATGTGCAACGTCCCCATGTACACGAGTACGTACCACGCCGCGTAGTACACCAAGCCCGCTGAGGTAACTGTGAGGTGTGCGCCGGTGTTGCCGTCGTCGCTGTCGGGGTCGTCGTCGTCATCCTTCTCGAACCCAAACACCCGTAGGCCGCAAGCTGCGAAAGTCAAAGCTAAGGTGGAGCTCACGAGTCGGTCAGGCGCGCTGTCACCCTCTCCCGCGAAGCACGGTAGAACCCCTTTGCTCAACACGTTGACCATCAGATCCCTTTCCGAGTCGCTTATCAGACTAAGATTGGCTAGGGTGTTCACGGTGCTTCGTGTAATGCTCACAGCTAACTTTGACAATCCCCCCGGTGCTCATGGGTATGAAACGTTCCAACACTTCTGTCCTTATGCATCGCCACCCTCTCGCCAGGAGCTCAAGTGTGTACACGGGGCTGGGCGACACAGGCAGAGCCAGAGCTCTGAACAGCTTGTAACACACCCTGGTTGAGTTCACAAACAAGGGCCATATTCTACCTGAGAACTTGTGCGTGTTAGGCGTCTTCAGCGTCAGATCGTCCAGAGCTGAGGCCGCCACCCTAGGGAAGCAAGACACAAGAGCTCGTGCTATCACGTCTACATCTTGGGCCCTTGCTTCCATGGCGTCGGGGGCTTTGGCCAGGACGTCGACTGCGGTCGAGATGTTAAAGTCATCGTCCCTTGTAATGGGGTAAACGACAGGCTCCCGCTTAGGGGAGAACCTGGGGTTTTGCGCAATCACCTCTGTCAGCTCGGGGTCGGGATCCGGGCAGCCGTTGTCGTACCTGTGCTTGAAAATGGAGTCGCTCTGGGTTTCAGATGCCACGGGTATGTGATCGTTGGCGAATATGACAACCATAGCCTCTAAGTCAGACGAGGGGGCCTTAGCCTTGTACTCCTGGAACCTTATCGAGTGTATCATTATGGACTCGGTCCAGGCTTCTAGCAATTTACGGACATCACACCCCTGAGGCTTGTGTATTCGATACAGGAGCCAGCATAGCTGAATCACTGCTTCGTTTCGCACCAGCCAATCGTGCTGCCGAGACGCCTCCACGGCGGCGCACTCCATGAGAAACACGCAGGATGCCAGGAGTCGACTCCTACATTCTACACAAGCAATCCCGATAATGCGACCCTCAGAGCAGCGGACTGCCTGAACGGCGGCCCAAGGAGTGTAGCCGCACCGTAACATCTTGTCCAAGATGAGCGTTACGGTTCTGTAACTGTGCGCATTGTTGGGGTTTATCGGACACTGTAGATGGTGAGCGAATACCGTGGAGCCGGTCCTGGTTTTCATGACACACTTCCAATCGTAAAACTCCTGAGCCCATCCTAGCTTCAGCTCGTTGTTTGTCTCCCCCAGTTCCTTGCGCTCTTCGATCCAGTCCGAACGAAGGATTTTGTGGAGCACCGGCGCGAGCATGGCGTCGCAGACAAAGGGTCCGAATAACTCTATGCCTTCGTTCATGTTTCGTTTGTTCAACAGCCACTTGTTTGCCAGATACAATAGCCCGTCATCGTTCTTCTGTTCAAGGACTATTCTGTTTAGTTCTGGTAGATGTGTACACATCAGACACGCGAGTCTCAACCTGAATAGCGATTTTCTGCACTCTGTCTTTTCAGACAGCCACGTGCCGTTGGGGGACACGTCCTGCATGTCTATCGAGCCTTGGATCGATACAATGTCTCCATCCTTCACATAGCGTAGGGGAGTTTCGGATTTGTCAAACGATTTGCATTCGGTCCGGGTTGACCGGTCGCTTTCTTCAAACACCTCCACGTAAGGCGCCATGCGCCCGGTCAGCGCTCGATCGAACGACACTCTGGGTGTGCTGTGCACTGAGGTGCATCGTATTGCCTTCTCCTGAACTGGGTAATCGGAGCAGTGTAGACATGGGTCGTCCTCCACCTCTTCTGAGTTGTCGCCGCATTTGCTGTACAGCAGGTAATCGCAATCCGAATCCATGGTGCGTAGACGCGCTATCCGCGATACAACTGCTAGATTAGTACCTACACCGCTCCACCTGGACAGCGCCCGCCCGGCAAGGCTAGTCACTGCAGCGCGTTCCTCTCAGCGTACCGGCACCGAGTCACTGACTCTCTGAGCTTGGATCGAGTCTGAGCCACCTGCAGCTCGAGAGAGCCCTCGCTCCTAGTCATCTTTCTCACTTGTGAGACGAGCATAGACCTCTCGTAGAGCAGAGTCTTCACGGAGATCTCTCCCGCGCCGACCAGGGCCTCCAGCACCGTGAGGTCGCTGCGGATTTCGAAGTGCAGGTCGTTCATGCAGGAGTCCCAACTCCACTTTTGTGAAGTTCTGTCCAGAAGGCTGCGGATGTCCTCTATCGAGGCGTCGAGGACCCCTTTGCGTTTGTCAAAATCCTTAGGCGCTGACGAGAGGTTGAGATCTATGTTCTTCAGCGCACGGGCGCAAGCTTCTCCTACGGCCCTGGGGGTGATAGAGGCCACCTTGTCTAGCATGCGAGCAACGTAGGCTTTCGCCTCGGACCAAGGCTCCCCGTGGCTTACGCCCGGCCTGTCCTGAGTCAGGTTGATAAACTCCATCACCGTGATGTCCCTGGATACCTTGGAACACATCTCTCGCCACACCTCTATGTATCGAACGTACAGATTGGTGTAGCGCTGGAGGATCATCCTGAGTGTCTCGCTGTCGGTGTAGCACGTGTTTAGGGCTTCGTGGACAGAAACGACGGCATGGTCACACTTAGCCTCTTCCTCTCCAGGCTCCGTTCTGAAGGCCTCTCGCACCTGTCTCTTTGCAGCCAGGCGAACCATCTCCTGCACGAGGTTGTTGCGCCCTAGTGCGGCCTGCACCATGTAGTGGAGATGATCGTCGCTCGAATCGACCCTAAGCTCGGGGTACCTCTCTAGGACCTTCTTGAAGCCTATCATAAGCTCAGAAACGGTCTTGGTGTAGCTGGTCAGGATCCGTCTGTAGTTCTCGGCTGCGGACTTGCAGTGAGCGTCGTAGGCCTCACATCGCATGCATCTACGCTTGGAGCGGGTCGATCTGTCCCCACCGCGCTCTCCTCCGGGGGACTTATCTCTATCTAGGTCTCCGGCGGTCCACTTTGTAACTGTCCATGACGACGGAGGGTGTCTCTGGTCGGCCCCGCGAGCGTAGTCTTCCTCATGGCGGTAATAGTAGTAATCGTCGTCGTCGTCGTCGTCGTCAAGGCCAGAGTGGGCTATTGACATACTCTCTTCACTGTCGCTGTCTTCGAAACGTATGACTTTAAGCTGCTTCGTAGGTAACTCATCCAAGGAATAGTCGGAACTCATACTGATATCATGGAAGTCCTGGTTGCTCTCCCTGTCACATTCATAGTCTACGGACCCTTTTTCCATTGATCCCACTGTGTCCCCTGCGAGGCCTTCGTTCACAGAGGGCATCGCTTCATCGTCACAGACATTGTCGTATTTCGAGAAGATATCTTTAACCACCCTGGTCAAGGTGGCTCTCAAGGGGAGAGCATGATCAAACGCGCCGTCTCTCTTCCAGAGCGAAAGGGGCCCGTTCGGGCTGACCATGGCCTCGCTACAAGCTTGCCCGTTCATCATCGGGGACGCAACCACCCTCCCGGTACTGTGAGCTCCAAGAAGTGTAGCTGGGGATCTCTCGTTCGCATGTGTGATAAGTACATGTTCTACGTCTACACTTGCCTAAGATCGGGAAAGTTGCAGCTCACGGACGATGAACGCACGTGCCTGTTTGGCGGCCGCAGCGATGTATTCGCCCAGTTAGATCCGAAATGGGTATCTAGGTTCATGGTGAGGTGTCGGGTTTTGTACCAGGGGGAACTGAAGAGGTGTCTCTCTTTGTCACCCCTCGGCATGTCCAATAACGTGTACAGGGTGAAGAGGGGCCATGGTGCGTTCACAACGGTCGATAGCAGAGGTCGTGTGGTGCAAATCGAGAATTTCACTGACCCCCCTCTCCCAAGGAAACTAGCCCCTGGGGATAGCGCATTCGCAGTCTTCGATGAGACCCTATCCGTGTTCTCAGACGTGGCTTTTAGGATACAAGGCGGCCGCCGAGTGCGAGCGCCGCCTTCGCTGGTGATCTGTCGACGCTCAGACTCGCACGACTCCTTGGCAGGCTCGTGTTCAAAGTGGCGGACGTGTTACACGGTCAAGGAGCTCGACATTCGAGGCCTGAAGGTGGAATCGGGCTACATCTACACGACTGACGGCCTATCTCTGTACAGCTTGGTCGCCTCGTGGAAGACCGACATCTGTCTGATCTTCGACGAAGGGTGTCGAGAGGACATAGTCCGCACGCTATGCTCTCTGGCTATAGGGGACTGCAATTTGGGGATCGCCTTCAAACTGAAATGCGTTCTGAGAGAGGCTCAGGCTCTGCTCTTGTCGTACCTGTGTCTGAAGGAATCCTTCGTCGCCTCGGAGAAGAGCTGTGTCAAGTTGACGGTGGACTCTCATTCGATTCTATCAGAACTCAGAAAGATCGTCTCGGTCAACCCTAGGGTACACTCTGGACTCGTGGGCTTGGAGCTTTCGGGTCGAGAGCAGGTAATGAGCGAGGAGCTGGAAGATGAGATATTGCAAATCCGAGCCGGGTTAGCCGGTCAGGAGAGCGAGGAGGACATCGACGACTGGGAGGACGGTGAGGTGAGTGAGGAAAGCGAGGACTCCAGCGAGGGAGAGGCTGAAGATGACGACGGAGAGGAGATTAGAGGAGATGACGAGGAGGAAAGTGGAGACTCGTGTGAGGATGAAAACGAGTACGCCGGCGAAGAATCAAGTCAGGTCTCTAACTCCGACTGTGAGTCGGAGTATGACACGGACTGTGAAGATCGAGTCATAGCAAACATATCCACAGCCATCTGCGCCGTACCCAGAATCGGACAGCGAACGGGGCATGTGGTCCTGTTTGGGCGCGGGCGAGGTTGCGAGGCAGGTTTCAAGTGGATCCACATCGGAATACGGACGCTTGGTCTGGTCAACTTGAAAATATTGAGAGCTTGCGGTGTGTTCCACGCCAAGCACGGATACAGCAGAGCCGTGTTGAAGATCCCGAACACGGACGGAGTTGTACCCGAACCGCGCTGGTTAGGGGAACCCACATTGCTTACGGATGACTTGTGCGTCATCGTACCGAACAAAAGACCCAACGCCATGCCTAGGCCATTGATCGAGTGCAGTGAATGCTTCTTTCAACTCAATTACTCTCCCAAGACAGCGAAGACGAAAAGCGATTCGGGAGCCGTCGTCGCCGAGGGGGGTATAGTTGTAGAGATGTCGAGGACAGAGCAGGCGATATGTAGCGAGAACGCCAGAGGCTACGAGGAACAGAGACTCTCACGTCTCTTCAAGACCTGTCGCAGGAAGACGCAGCAGTGCCTGTTCGACGTTGCGGTCGACAACCCCGCGATCGCAGACCCTGGATGCAAGGAGCCGCTGTACAAGAGAGCTTGGCTTGAGATTCAAAGGCGAAAGCTGGCCTCCTCTACGGCTCCCTCGACCATAGGCGATGGAGAGTTCTTCCCTGCCATAGAGATAGCGAGAGAAACCGATTTGGAGGAGAGTGAAGAAGACATGCTCTCCTACCCCCTGTCGGAATACAATCTCAACCTCACGATAAAACCTTCCCCGAATCGGTACTCCATGGCTAGGGCAGACAGGCCCAGGGGTGAATGCGGCTCCGTGTACGAGGCGTGCTTAGACGAGGCCGTACTACTGGGCCACTGCGCCAGGGTCTCTGTCACACGGGGTGCCAAGAAGAACTTTGACGTGAGCGCCTGTCTGACCTGGTTCTACAGAGCCGTCCACCCCTGTGTGCCGGACATGGCCGTCGGAGACGTGATGCTCGACTACGAGTTCACCCTGCACGGCAGGGGCAAGCTGTCGCCCGTTTACGCTCTCCTGAGCCATTTGGCGGAAAGCTGCAGGGTCAACTGCTTCCCCGTGTGCAAGTTGATCACCCTCAGTAGACACAGAGGCTCATCGGTGTGGACGAGGGGCACGGACGCGCCGTTCCACTCTCATAGGCTGCGGACGAACACCATCGGGGCCTTCTTGTGCGCTCAGGATCACAGACTAGCACCTCTGCTGTCGAGGTGTTGCGTCCCGAAACCCGTACAGCCCTCCGAACTCTGGGAAGGTTGCGAGCTGTTGCCTCGCGGAGACGAAGAGGAGCTCCTCTTGCGAGCCTACTCTAGGACGCTCGGTCCCGTGTTCGAGTTTGAGAAAGTAGAGAGTTTCCCGAGTAAGGTCAGGACCAGTCTGGGGGATTGGACGTTCATGCGGTTAGCCAGCAGGTGCTCCGGTGTCAACCGCTACCCGGGCACCACGGTGGTAGACGGTTACACTATAGCGTTCGCGTCCGAGTCCCCGCTCTTCTACCTGAGGGACAAGGGCCCCTTGGTGCAGAAGCTGGAGTCGGTGGCAGTGGTTGTAGAGAGTAGCTCGCTGTACAGAACGGACGTGTTGAAGAAAGAGGACCCCGAGTGGCCAGGTCCTGATCCGATAGACGGGCGAGAGCGCATCAAGTGTAAGAACAAGAGCGCCGTAATCAACGAGATGTTCATGCGCAGCGGAGGTCGGGATCCCTTAGAGGGCTACGAGGTGAACGACAGGTCTTGGGTCAAACTCATAGGCACCCGGTGGACGTTCAAAAAGGCCCCGGGTGAGGCGTATCAAGCTCAAGACTGGGAACTGGCATACCCCATCTCTGAGAGCCTGACCGCGATAGGGGGCTTGGGTTCTAACGTGGCTACTGCACAGTGGCTCTGTGCTGCACCTCCTGTCAGTTTCTCTTCGGGACTAAAGAGTTCTCGAGGCAAACGCGTGAGTGAAAGGCTCGCACCGCTCGGACGTGTGGAGATTGACTCTAGGACGGCTCGGATCAGAGACCCCGTCGCATGGCGAGGCTTCGACTCATTGTGCTCCCGCGTGCTTACGTGCCCTACCGAAAAGGTGTGGACCAGAGGCATTTGTAAGGTGGTGAACAAAGGACTGAACACGTTCAAATGCGACGCTCTGGTGCCGATCTCAAACCTGATCGTGATAGTCGAGGCCGGAGATTGGTATGCTTCCCCCTGTCACCATGTCCACATCGATGATGATGATGATGATGACGATGCCAAGTGGGATGTTCAGGTTGACCAGAGTCTGATTGTCCACAACGAGGTGTGCTCAGCTTCAGAGTTTGTCCTGGCCCTAGCGTGTAGAATGCTCTCGGGAGAGGTGCACGAAGAGCTGGAGATAAAATGCCTAAGACGCGGTGTGTACAATTACCTGCAGCGGGCGCTGGCCTGGTTCGCGGGTGCCACGGGACCTTTCAGATCGCGGACGGTGACTATCTTCACGCCCGAGGCTGACTCGGTGACAGAATGTTGGACTCACACTTTACCCCCGGGTTTAGACATTCTGAAAACATGTTGCACGGGGTACCTGGTATCCTGCATAGGGCCTTGTCGCAATAGGGAGGATGTGACCGTTCTGCTCTCCAAGTCTAAAGGAGTCATTCACGTCAACTCTGGTGGCAACCTGGTGTTACATTCAAACCCAGGGACCTTGAAAGTGTCTGCTATGCAAGGGGATCCAGGGGTGCACGCTGTCATCAAGACTCCCGTGGACAGTGCCAAAGGCGAGGAGAGTGACTGCAAGGAGGTGCACGTTCGTTGCAACCGTTCCCTGAGGGAGTTCTGCAAGCTGCTCTGCCTACCCAAGGGAATTCGAGGCCCTGAAACCTGGCATAGACCCTTACCGTGGTCAAAGAGGGACCCGGGTACCTTTTGCTCCAAGGTGTCCGAGTTAAAGTACAGATGGGAGTCGGGGAGGACTGATTTCACAGAGGCTCTCGCTCGAGACTCTGCGGGGGGTTTTTGGTACGGTCAGCAGCTGCAAGACTGGAAGAGGTGCTCTGATGGGACACTGATACCTAGGAGAGAGAGGTTTTGGTACCTGATAGACTACAAGGAGTCCTTCGCTAGACAAGATGAAACTGAAGTTGTGAGCTCCGATGAAAGTGACCCCGAGGTGTCTGACAGCGACGGAGAGTCCTCGGTTGGGGATGATGATGAAGAAAGCGGATCTGAGGGGAGTGATGATCACGAACAAGAAAGTGCATCGGAGGGGAGTGATGATCACGAACAAGAAAGTGCATCGGATGGGAGTGATGATCACGAACAAGAAAGTGGATCGGATGGGAGTGAAGAAGAAGAAGAAGAAGAAGAAGAAGAAGGTACCCCAGAACCCGTTACTGTGAACTGCGAGTGGCACGAGAGGGGAGTTTCGAGTTTCATCGTACTCAATTCCCGTCTTGAGCTTGAATTTGTCCCCAGGCTCCCTTTGAACGAAGGGCATGTGTTCTTCGAACCTGTCCACAATGAGGACTACAGGACCAGGGCGAGATTGGACGATGACGGCAGGCTCGTCAAGTATTACAAACCTCACAAGTTCTTCTCCCTGACCTACGACGTTTGCACCGTACTGATGTACGGCTGTGGGCTGAGACCGGTGTTTGTACACGGCTCGTCAGACGCTGCTGGTGACAGGGTTCTTAACCTGGTCATGGGAACGATTGCCCTGGCCGACAGACTCTCCCCCGATGTATATCCTAGCCACCCGAAGATTGTGATTGTGGTGCGCGAGGGGAGAGAGGAGATGCTGAAAGTCGCTCGCGAGATCAGCCGCTGTATTGTCGTGACCACCGGCCGTAGGAAGAGAGCGGGCGCCCTGGCCTACGCCTTCAGGGAGTTACCGCCCAACCTAGAGAGAGAGGCCTGCTCGCCTTGGACGGGGAATGACAAGCTTGCCTCACACTACGCCTTGCCCGAGAGGTTCATCGGCGACACTGGCATATCCGCATTTGCTCAACTAACGACACTCTGGCCCTCCGTTTCCAAGAGAAGCGACGTGAAACACCCGGCGTGCTCACGAGACCCCAGATGGATAGGACTTATGGTGTGTCTAGCGGAGTGGCAGGGTCGGAGACGGATCGCAGACGCTGTAGCCCCAGGCGCGCTAGAGGCTCTGAGATTGAGCCTCAGCAAGGCCAGACAATGACAATGAGAGTGATCGACCTGTACGACTTGGCGTGCAGAGCGAGGTTGCTGGGAGAGATAGACTCACAACTGCAGACATTTGTAGACTCGTTTCAGGAGCCCAAGCGATCGTCCTCGACGCCCGAAGGGCCTTCTAACAAGCAGGTGAACGAATACACGGTGTGGCTCACGAGCCGAGGCGTGGAGAAGGCCGAGACCATAGTCAGAACCCCGAATCAACCGCTGACACTGTCCGAAGCAGTTGGTGTCTACGCAAAGCTCAGCAGAGATTTCATCACGTGCTCTCGCGAAGAGTCCCTGAACACCTTGGATTCTCTACAGGACTTCCTTTCGCTCATGCTCCGGTACCCAATGGTGCCGCAGCTGGCTATGGATGCCAAGGAGTGTCCCGAGTGTTACTTCGAAGCAGAAATCACGGTCGACACGTGGGAAGAAGTGAAGAGGAAGCTTTCGTGCTACCACTTCACGCTCAGGCACGAGCAGTGTGTGTTTGGACAGAAAGTCACTCCTGCTGACGCGGAGGACTCGTGCGATCTCCGTATCGACGACAACGGTGACATGGTGAGAGCCGGACCTTGTGGTAGTGTCTTCATAACCGATGATCGAGGCTCGGGTGAAAGTCTGAAACCAATCAAGTTCCTCGAGCAGTTGGACTCGCTCAAGAGACGGGACGAGATAACCAAGCAGAAGACTTTGGGTAAAGAAATATTCCACCAACTCAAATCTCATGTTCACACACTGGAGGAGATAGAGGCGCCCAGGTATCTGAGCTCATACCCCTTGCGTTCCCTCTACCAATTCTACGGTTCGCTGAATATGAGCCGCGAGAGAGCACAGTTCCTATCCGCGCAGTACCCAGACGCCCAGGGGGACAGGCGTCGGGCTCAGCTGAAAGTCGAAGAGCTGAGAATGAAGCTACGGTCCACAGCCTCGACGGGCACCAACGACAAGCTGATCTCGTACATTTGCATGGCGATGATAGGGCCCGTCCGTAGATACAATCAGAGGTACAACGTCACGGCTGAGAGAGTTGTGTTATTCAAGCACTTGATAGCATCGGGCTTTCCTATAGAGACCGCCTCGAGTCTGGTGAAAACCATAACCATGATCACCTTACCCTTGGACAAGGGGGTTGAGCTACAGTTGACAAAAACAGTCGGACCTACCACCTACAACAGAAAGATAGCTTCTCTCATATGGTTATTCTCACACATCACTGCCTACTGTACGCTTCGACAGCTGAATCATGGACACGTACGAATGGGAGACTCGCCCGAGGACATGGCCTGCGACGGCATCTACGTGTTTGACCAAGATCATGTGGGATTCAGATTGTCCAGAGCGCCAGAGCTCTCAAATGCAACCGACTCAGGGTCTACAGGAGCAGCCGCCTCGGCGTACATGCCCTTCGCACAGGTTGTGGAACTGCTTGCACTACGGGATAGCGTTCAGGAGAGACTTTGCCAATAGAGTCATCAGAGCCGGCCCTGAGCACTCTTACGACGCACTGGTGCAGTTCGGTAACGCTCCCATAACCAGCATAGTCAACCTACAGTGGAAACGCCAGGCTCTGGAGAAACACAACGCTGATCGCAAACCCTACTCTGCTGCCAAGTCTGAAAAACTACTCAAGGAGTATGTGGAAAAGAGGCAGAGTCAGCAGAAGGTGCGCCCTAAGCAGCAGCAGCAGCAGCAGCAGCGTAAGTCTAAGGGCTCAATCAAGTGGCAAAGGCCTGTCTGCATGCAAAAGAAGAACAAAATGTCTGGGGAATCACAGAGACAAAGACCACCCCAACCCCAACTATCACCTGTGCCACTTTGACCCGATGGACACGATAACCATTTGATCTGTCTTGTGTTTTATTGTCCTTGATATGTGTGCACGAATGTCTGAATAAAGCACCTTCTTCTTGAAGGACACGATTCCACAACTCAAGGCCTTGTATTCCTTTCTTTCCATCTTTCTTTCATGTACAAACCGTTCTCATATGGATGACTCAACCACGGACACATACTGGCATGGTAGAGATAAGGTTTTATTGTACAGTCACAGAGAATAATACATGTCTTGCGTACCAACATGAACACCACATCATAGTCAACGTATTACACAGAGCAAATGTGACGTGCCTGTAGCTGCGCTACGACTGCTGTAAACGCATCACGTTCTCCTCCAGTCTCCCCTCATCATGAGTTTCCTAACATCCAGCTGAGGGTCTCCAACAAGAGAAGCATGGTTGGGTAAAGCATCACCGTCGGAGAAAGCATCACCGTTGGGTAAAGCATCACCGTTGGGTAAAGCATCACCGTCGGAGAAAGCATCACCGTTGGGTAAAGCATCACCGTTGGGTAAAGCATCACCGTTGGGTAAAGCATCACCGTCGGAGAAAGCATCACCGTTGGGTAAAGCATCACCGTTGGGTAAAGCATCACCGTCGGATAAAGCATCACCGTTGGGTAAAGCATCACCGTTGGGTAAAGCATCACCGTCGGATAAAGCATCACCGTCGGATAAAGCATCACCGTTGGGTAAAGCATCACCGTCGGAGAAAGCATCACCGTTGGGTAAAGCATCACCGTTGGGTAAAGCATCACCGTCGGATAAAGCATCACCGTTGGGTAAAGCATCACCGTTGGGTAAAGCATCACCGTTGGGTAAAGCATCACCGTCGGAGAAAGCATCACCGTTGGGTAAAGCATCACCGTTGGGTAAAGCATCACCGTTGGGTAAAGCATCACCGTCGGAGAAAGCATCACCGTTGGGTAAAGCATCACCGTCGGATAAAGCATCACCGTTGGGTAAAGCATCACCGTTGGGTAAAGCATCACCGTCGGAGAAAGCATCACCGTTGGGTAAAGCATCACCGTTGGGTAAAGCATCACCGTCGGAGAAAGCATCACCGTTGGGTAAAGCATCACCGTCGGAGAAAGCATCACCGTCGGGTAAAGCATCACCGTTGGGTAAAGCATCACCGTCGGAGAAAGCATCACCGTTGGGTAAAGCATCACCGTCGGAGAAAGCATCACCGTTGGGTAAAGCATCACCGTTGGGTAAAGCATCACCGTCGGAGAAAGCATCACCGTTGGGTAAAGCATCACCGTCGGAGAAAGCATCACCGTTGGGTAAAGCATCACCATTGGGTAAAGCATCACCGTTGGGTAAAGCATCACCGTTGGGTAAAGCATCACCGTCGGAGAAAGCATCACCGTTGGGTAAAGCATCACCGTCGGAGAAAGCATCACCGTTGGGTAAAGCATCACCGTCGGAGAAAGCGGCGTGGCTGGGTAAGCCGTCACTGTCGGAGAAAGCGGCGTGGTTGGGTAAGTGCCTACGGTTGGGTAAGACACGATAACCATTTGATCTGTCTTGTGTTTTTATTGTCCTTGATATGTGTGCACGAATGTCTGAATAAAGCACCTTCTTGAAGGACACGATTCCACAACTCAAGGCCTTGTCTTTCTTGCTTTATTTATTTCTTTCTTTCTTTCTTGTACAAACCATTCTCGAATGTCTGAATAAAGCACTTTCTTGAAGGACACGATTCCACAACTCAAGGCCTTGTCTTTCTTGCTTTATTTATTTATTTATTTCTTTCTTGTACAAACCATTCTCATATGGATGAATCAACCACGGACACATACTGGCATGGTAGAGATACGTTTTTATTGTACAGTCACAGAGAATAATACATGTCTTGCGTACAAACATGAACACCACATCATAGTCAACGTATTACACAGAGCAAAGGGGATGTGCCTGTAGCTGTGGCTACAGCGACTGCTGTAAACGCATCACTTTCTCCTCCAGTCTCCCCTCATGAGTTTCGTAGTAACCCGTCGAGCATGGCGTCCTCCTTTTCCCGAAGAGTGGCTTATCCTTGTTCTTTCGGTGTAGCGTCGAGTCCAGTCGAGTGTCGGTCTGACTTCTAACCTCGCACGGTTCCAGGTGCTCGCAGCGGTCGTCTCGGGGTGTCTGCTGACTGTGAGACATAGTACTCTCGGGGTCAGAGTAGCTAGCGTCCGAAATGTACTTTTCCAAGGTGGCCGTGACCACCGCTGGCAGGGAGCGGCCGAGATCGCTGTTGGACAGCACGCCTTTTACAAACTCGGGCTGGTTCATGTGCAGGTGGATATGCGTGGAGAGTGTAGACCACTGGTTGTGTCTGGTGCGTGTCTTGTCAAAGCACATCATCACCAATGTCCTGTTGTTAAATAGTTCGCTAAGTACACGATGCTTTAAATATGGGAAAAGGCATAACGCTAGCATGACCACCATGGTATAGAAGTCAGCTCTTTTGGAGTGTTTGTCGTTGTACTTGCACGTCACTTTCTTCATGAAGCGGTTGATCTTACTGTTGCGCGAGTTGAACAGCGTTGATATGGCCACGACGCTCTTCAACACGGCGTCCTGTACAACCGAGGACATCTCTCCGGAGCAACCCAGCTCTGGCTTGGTCTTAAACTGTATCGTCTCAGCCAGCTCGAATATCTTAGTCATCCAGGCCAAGGACGGGGCGCTCGATGAATTGTTCACCCCCTGACTTTTGTCTACGATCCCATATTGGCTCCCAAACTCTTCGGTTAGCGCTGTTGAGAACAGGGCGATCATGACAGGCAGGCTGGCTTTCAGTATAAGATGGTTGCCGTCTACCTCAGTGCGGCAGAGCCCCGTTGTCCCTGGTTGGTATTCCTTTGCCCCATAGCCCATTTCGATACAATCCCCTCTATCGGGCATGTAGTACGGACCTCTGAACTCCACCTGAGGTTTGTGAAAGACGAGTAGAGCCGCGACGGGGCATGAGGACTCTGATGAGGCCATCTGATATCGGGTCCGCGTGACCATGGTTTGTACCAAGGAGCAACTGGAACCTGAGCACACGTGCCTGCTGCAGTGTGTTCGGCACACGTACCCCTGAATGTGGTCTCTGAAAGAGCATTCGTTCTCAACACAGTAGCTCACCCATTGGGGATCCTCTATTAACTCTATGTGGGAATGATTCATGATGGGTCTGGCTGACAGGGCAGACTCGGCAGCTGTCCTTTTTCTTCTTGCTACCGCTCCCTTGCTGATGTTCCTCTGTCCTTCCACTTTCTGAGACTTTCACACCCTTCCTCTCCTCTCGCTGTCTTGATGATGATGATGATGATGATGATGATGATGATGTGAATGAAACAGTCGATGACCAGTGTGTGATTATTATGTATCATGAGAAGAGTACAATCCAGGTTAACCCTCTCTCGTCTCCATCTCTTTATTATCTTCCCAGGCCAGCAGAGGACAGAGTGCCGATCTCATTCTGGTGGATGAAGTGGGCTTTGTCAATTCTAAGGTGCTGCTGGCTGTGCTGCCGAACATCGCGTTCAGAGGGCGAAAGCAAGTGCACATCACAAGTCATGTCAACAACACCCCGTGGCTGAACAAAGTGGCTGATATCCGAGGGGAAGACGGCGAGCCTGCGTACCACGTAGTGTCGCAGAGCTTCAAGTGTAGGTATCACGAGAGGGAGCCTGGGCTGACGTGCTTCTGCCTCGGAGTGTACTGTCCTCAACATATATCCGTAGACAACCATCTGAAGGAGCTGATGAACATGGTCACGCCGAAGGGATTCGAGAGCGAAGTCACGGGTAGCAGCAGCACTTCGTCCACAGACACCAAGACTGACAACACCACTCCCTTCGAGCCCTCGGTCATAAACAAGTTCCTGTCGAATAACAGCGTCACCCTGGAATATATGAGTCGGGCGTCTGTGGTCCGAGCGTACCTGTGTCTCGACCCAACGTTCGGAGGAGGCTCTAGGTCCTGTGCCGGGGTGTGCTGTGCTGTGGAGTTGGCAGGTGGCAATCTAGTGGTGAGTTGGCACGTTTTCATCCGAATCTAGGCCCGAAATCAGAAGGTCACTAAACATGTATCTGTAATCTAAGGGTCTGAAATCTAAGGCTGTGTCGTTTTCCCCACGGGACGGTCCGTTCGGAGCGGGGCTCAGGTCTAATAGGGTGCAAATGTAAGCGCTTATACGAGCCTCGTCTTGGATCGTCAACGTGGTCTCCGTGTCGGGTACGAAGCACGAGATCAGGTCTAGGGCCTGGCTCCAGGTGCCGCATGTGCACTTTGAGTCGGAGAGTTTCACCATCCACCCTGTAACCGCTAGAGAGATGATTGTGTGAAGAGAATGTCTATCCCGTACGCTCTCCTTGATGATAGCCATGTACTTTAGGGCTCCGCTGCGAATGGTGTCGGCTGAGGCGAACGCCGCAAGTGCCATATCGTCGTACCCCTTCCAGTTGCAGCTTGAGATGCACTCGTGTACAAACTGCTCCGGGACGTGGTTGCCTATGGCAAGTGTTATAACCCTAGACAACTCGCAAGGAACATCGAACGAATGGCATTGTAGGTCTTTACCGAGTCCTCGTTTGGTGTAAATCGAGATCAAGGTGTCCATCATGAGTATCCTAGCAGGCGAGAAGGACACGAGCTGGCTGTATAGGGTCCTGAGCTGCCCGTGATCCATGTTAGAGTAGAAGAGAACGTTGCGATGGAACGAAGTGAACACTATCATGAACTCGTAGTGCGATAGGAGGTACTCCCATGGAGTCCTCATCAATGTTTCCACCTCCTCTCGAGCAGCCTGACACGCGGGACAGAACATGATGGCTGGCTAGCAGCAGCCTCTTTTTTTTTTCTTTGTGTGTGTTTTTCAATCCACCGAGCGCTAACAATGCATTTATACCTCCTCTCCCTAGCTGTATTGGTCTCTCTCTCTCTCTCTCTCTCTCTCTCTCTCTCTCTCTCTCTCTCTCTCTCTCTTTATTTCTCTCTTTCTCTCTCACAGATTATGGCCCTGGAGGAACTGGAGATTCGCGATTTGGATCAAGTTACTCGAGTCTACGCTGCTCTGCTAAGCGCTCACATTAGACTACTGAAACTTCTGATGCCCAGAGTGATGTGGAAAGAAGTACCTGTGGTGATGGTATTTGAACAAAACACCTATGTCAACGCACTGGTCGATGTCAAAAATCTAATCGAGCACTCGCTAGTACGCTCCGGGTTCAAGGTCCTGTTCTACAGCAAGTGGTCGCATGTCAACAACAAGTACATGCTAGGGAAGCACGTAGGCTCCAAGACCAAACTCGCTATGGTTCTCAGTACGGTGTCGGCGATCAATAGAGAAACGCTCTATTACTGTGACACCGTAATGTCCCTGGGATGGGCAGTGTTATCCGAGGCCACCAAGAAAACTCGGATGCTCGAGTTAACCATGGGAACCTCCAAGGGTGCGGGCTCTAGCAACAGGATGGGCTCCAATATGGACGTGTTCATGTACAGGCGCTCTCGAAAGGGAGTCAATTTGGCCACTGATATCACGGCGAGTCTATTGGAGACGCGAGACATCATAGCTCTACCCGGGGATAGGCTCACTGATAAGGCTCACGCCGAACAAGGGAAACTGCTACTGGGGAAATTGAGAGAAGAAATGGCCATGGTCACTATCACCGAGGCCGTGAAAAGTAGTACCGTGACTACTGGGGGCAAAAAGTCTGTAGACGGAGAGTACACCAGAGACGACATGCTGTCGGCGTTCTTACTTCTATGTCACACCAGAGACGAGATACACACCGGCGAAAGGTCTATCAGACTAAGCGGTGAGGTATATTACAAGTAGCACATCTGTATGTATGTATGTATGTATGTATGTATGTATATATGTCTGCATGTGCTTATTGGGCCTGCACTTGTATCCTGTACTTGTATCCTGTACTTGTATCCTGTACTTGTGTCCTGCACTTGTGACTTGACCCAATAAAGAAATACAACAAAAGTATACAAATTGTATCGACTCTCTTTTATTATGGACAATTGGAGATGTGGGTTACAGAAATACCACTGTATACACAGGTGCACATCAATTCTCTACCATAAGCAATAAACAGGAGGGGGTTAGGTTATAAAGGTGTAAGCACAAGGTTGACATATTCAATCGGAATCTTCAAATACAACTCCTTTGACTTGTTGATCGACCTTGATGTATCCACCCAGTCTATGCCAAAAGCCTCCGTCTCCGCATTCGATGAAGTCTAGGCCGATGCTGCGTAGATACGCCACCTCGTCTTCGTGGTAATACCTGAGAGCTTGATCGCATTCTGGGTCTGACCAAGAAGATTCATCCTCTTCGTAGTAGAAGGGGCCCTCGTCCCTTTGGTCTGTGTATTCGTTGTACGACTTGTCAGATTCAGATTCGTTGTCGTCGTCTGTACCGCGGTACTCTTTGGTATACATTGGAAGGTCTTCATCATCGTCAGCCTCTTTGTCGACGATGTGCTTGAGGAACGGGTTGCAACAGCCTGGGTCCTGGCGAAATTGTAAACTGTGGGGCCTGCATTCGGTCGTCCGGTGACTGGCTGCAGTGAGAGGTGTGGCACCGTTCTCAGCTTGTGAAACGGTAAGACTGGTGGTACTCCCTGTGGTCGAGGTGCTGGTATGGGGCTGGGTTGGAGCTGAGACTGGGGCTGTGGTATAGTCCATTTCAGCTCAGCTGCCCGTAGCGGAGTCTTGTTTGTAGATCGAGGTCGAGGTCGAGGCTGAGCGTGTGAGCGGCGAAGGCACCTCTTGAATGGCTTTAACTCACTTCAGGTAGACAGACAGACAGACAGGTTGGCTGCTGAAGGGGTGAGTCTGAACGAACCGATTGGGAGTTGAGTCCTCTCTCAAATTAGAGATGGGCTAACAAAGTCAATGTGTCAGTCCAGGTGTGATATCACCCCGGTTTTTATACAAGTAACAACCCCTCTGGTCGGATGAATGAGATATCTGCTAGTCTGACTAACCGTGTCCCATACCGCCGTCTGAATGGTTCCGTCTTCCTGTTGGTTTAATATTGCCAGGGCCTGTGACTCTGAACTCTAGGTTTCGCGGCAGACCTCAACTCCGCGCGCATGTCCTTACTCACATCGGACATCAGCTCCGTATCAATTCTCCAGTCGAAGCTCAGCTGCTGTTGGCGGTAAGTTTGCTTAGCACGGCGTGTTTGGGGACTCTGCTCCCTTACATGAGGTGTAGATCTCTCAGACATTCCGCCCCAGCAATTCTCCCCGAGCTTGGGTTGATACGTGGCAAACATCGTGTCAGCTGGGACGGCTGGAGTGTGATATGTACACTCCGGGCTTCTGGAGCGCGCGGTGGCACCACTGTGCTGCTGTGACTGCCGTCTACCGTCCTTCTCTCGTTGTTGCTGCTGCTGCGGCTGAAAGAGTTGCCGCTGAACTGGCTCTCTCTGCTGATGTTGCAGCTGGTGACGATGTAATGGGCCCTTCCACCTTTGCGCGGTGGTCTCTACCAGTTGGTTATGGTCGCGTATGAATTTGTCAGTAACACCCATTGCGTCCAGCGCGTTGCCGGGCATAGCGACAAACACTGTAAAGGGCATTCCTAGGAATTTATAACTTTCACTCCTATGATCGTACTGATCTAAGAATTGTTTGACACGAGTGTCCATCTTCTCCAGCTTGAGGTGTTTCGGGGGTGCGATGTAAAGCAGACGGTTGTACTGCTCGGTTCAGCTTGTTCATAGTTAATATCAGAAAAGAATGGGGGGCTGTGGAAGGTTTCATTGGACACTAATCCTGGCCAACCTCAGTAAGGTACTCAGCTAGACTACTACTACAAACTAAGGTCCTGGGTGTGGTAGTATGTTATGAGGTAGCTGACCTAGCTCGGGTCAGGTCCTCTTGAAGCCTCAACTCCATGATCTGTGCTGTGAGTTCATCGTCAAACTCCTGGGCGTAGAATCTCTCCTGATCCTCACATTCGTCGTACCCGTCAGCACCGGCTCCACCGATTCGGCAGTTGTACTGTCTGCGGTCGAGTGAACTCTGATGGCTAGTATCCCCGACTCCAGCCATGACATTTATGGTGTTCACCGAGTCCGCGTACTTCATGATGATCCTCGTGATCAGCTCGTGGTGCCTTGAAGCGAACTCTGCACCAAAACCTTCAGCTTCCCGGGGTGTCATGAGTAGAAACACCTCAAAAGACAAGTCCAAGTTGGCAGGGGTGTGCCCTATCCAAGCTTGAACCAACCTTCTGACGTTGATATCACTGATGGTCTCAGTGCATCTCTCATATGAGCGTGGCTCAACTGAACTGCGAATCCTGCTGCCCATGATATCTCTCAACTACTCTTCGGTCCTATACCTTTAGAAGGTACACTGGGTAGCTGGAATTAGTTAATGAGTCTGATCTCTAAATCCTTTTTTCGAACTATCACACAAACACACAATAGGACAGGGTGAATGAACAGTGGCAGGGAAGAGCCCCCTGCTTCAGTCAAACAGCGAAAACGAAAAGTGTATTTTGTGATACAAATTATTTTTGCTAGACTCAACTTTTGAAGTCCTCTCGAACTAGTTCGGGGTTTCGGAGCCCGATGAGCCTCCACTACACGAAGCTTCAGAATTTCGGAGCCCTGTGAGCATCTCCTACACCAAGCTTCAGAATTTCGGAGCCCCGTGAGCCTCTCCCTACAGGGAGAAGATGTGTCCTCTAAAATTATTTCAGCTAGACTCAACTTTTGAAGTCCTCTCGATCTAGTTTGGCGTTTCGGAGCCCCGTGAGCCTCTCCCTACTGGGAGAAGTTGTGTCCTCTAAAATTATTTCAGCTAGAGTCAACGTTTGAAGTCCTCTCGATCCCTCTCGATCTAGTTCAGAGTTTCGGAGCCCCGCGAGCCTCCCCTACACGAAGCTTCGGAGTTTCGGAGCCCCAAACTCTAGACTCGCAGAGCTAGGGGGTATCATTTCTGGTTAGAGTAACTATTATAGAAACGATTGAAAAACTTGAAACTATGATACTGACATTGTCATTGTCAACCTTGGTCATAGTAATTGCTCTTTTCGTACAGTCTGCTTTGTAATACATTTGTACCCATTGACTGTGTGCTCCGCCAGTAAAACTGTCACTGTGTGCTCGGGGATGATGGACTACTGGAAGATCTTGGATGAGATAGATCGTAAACTGGAAATCCTTAGACATTTCACGGACACTACCATCACCAACTTTGGTATACCAGATATGGAGACAGCCATGGAGATAGCAGAAGTGCAGGACTATATGGCACAACAAGATGATACCAGCCTGATGATCCTAGCTGAAGAGGCTGTGAAAGCATTGAACGCGCTGAGCGAAGACACTCTCGACGACGCCCTCAACAAAGTAGCTGTTGCACAGAATGTGAATGATGGACTACTACTCATCACAGATACAGAACCCCTGGATGTCGGTGCCTGAATATGCATCTGAGAACACTACACTATGGGGATCAATGGAAAGGAGTTGGACCTGGATTTGTCATATGTTGTCCTCTTTTCTCTTGTGTCATTCAACCATGTTATTATCACCATGTGTTGGATAATAAAGAACTCAATCGTCAACAAAGTAGCTGTTGCACAGAATGTGAATGATGGACTACTACTCATCACAGATACGGAACCCCTGGATGTCGGTGCCTGAATATGCATCTGAGAACACTACACTATGGGGATCAATGGAAAGGAGTTGAACCTGGATTTGTCATATGGTGTCCTCTTTTTCTCTTGTGTCATTCAACCATGTTATTATCACCATGTGTTAGATAATAAAGAACTCAATCGGGCAAATACATATTCAGGTTTCCCATCTTTATTGACTAAACACCACAGGTACATACAGCTACATTTACTTTCAAACATTCTACACTCAAGAGGCAAAGACTTGGAGGCCAAGACCTGGATACTGATAGTAGTCTTCATCATCACCGTCTAATCCTCCCAATTGCTGCAAAATCAACCTCGGTGCGGGTCACATTGTTGGTGTTGCCATAGTCGTCCTCGTAGTGGTCGTAGTGGTTGGCCTCGAAACGGTCGTCAGAGTCCTCCTCTTTGTTGGTACCCTCAACGTCCTTGCAGGTATGTGTTAAGGGATAGTCTGCCCCGTGGTCCACCCGAAGAAGAGTCTCGCTCCGGTGCGGACGAGCCTTACGGCTTCTGTGGATACTGGGGGGGTTAGGGCGATCTGCCAGGCTCACGGTCCCTAACAAACTGTACACTTCTTCATCTAGGCTACTGCCCTGATTCTGTGTTCCAACGTTAGCACCCTTGGATGTATCCCTCATGCTGCGCATGGCCTCAGTAACCCCGGGAGTAGTGGTCTGGTAATAACGCTGCTTAAGGCTTCTGTGGATACTGGGGGGGTTAGGGCGATCTGACAGGTTCACGGTGCCTAGCAAACTGTACACTTCGTCATCTAGGCTACTGCCCTGATTCTGTGTTCCAACATGATCACCCTTGGATGTATCCCTCATGCTGCGCATGGCCTCAGTAACCCCGGGAGTAGTGGTCTGGTAATAACGCTGCTTAAGGCTTCTGTGGATACTGGGGGGGTTAGGGCGATCTGACAGGTTCACGGTGCCTAGCAAACTGTACACTTCGTCATCTAGGCTACTGCCCTGATTCTGTGTTCCAACATGATCACCCTTGGATGTATCCCTCATGCTGCGCATGGCCTCAGTAACCCCGGGAGTAGTGGTCTGGTAATAACGCTGCTTACGACTTCTGTGGATACTGGGACATTGGGTGAGGTTGGACGGTTTCGCGTCCCCTAGCAAGATGTAATCGTCATCATCTGAGCTGCTGCTGCTGCGGGGACTCTGTGCTTGTTTGCCCTGTGAGACATCCAGGCTGCCGCTGCTATGTGCTCCTGCAGACATCTCCTCCATCTCCAATTCTCGGATCATCTCGTAGTCGGCGCGGCTATCGCTGTCGTCCCATTGGCCTACAAGCTCTGATATACTACTGTAACTTCTCTCTCCTCCATCTAGCGTGGACATGATGTATGTGCTGTAGTCTTCGTTAGGGCGAATGTTGTAGCGAACAGTCTTATTCTGGTCTCGCAGCAGCACAGCAAACCTGTCACTTTCAGTATTGTCAGGTTTCATGAAAACGTAATAACCTAGGGGTTTGTCACGCATGTATTGCAGAGCCCCTTCCAGACCTTGCCTGGGCAGAAACCTCCGGGAGAGCATCTGTGAGGCCCACGAGTTTGCCAGCTCTTGCTTTTCAGCTTCGTCGACATATATCTTTGTCCTGATGCCTCCTCTCCTGAACGTGTTGCGAATCATTCTCGTAGTAGTTTTGATGTGCCCCAACGGAAATGCGTCCAAGTGGTAACGTGAAAAGATGTATGTGAAAGATTTTATGTGCTAGTTAATAGCCAGTTTGTCCTTTACACTCTGGTTCATACTGTGAGTACTCTCTCTCCACATCACCTTATAAAAAGGTCTGTGGCGGTACTCCTACTGGGAGCTATTTCTCTGACAAGGGGAGCCTTTCCGACTGGAGCTCTGAGGCTGCTCTGTGGTGACAAGGGTGGGTTTCCAAGTGTGTGTGTGTGTGTGTGTGTGTGTGTGTGTGTTGTGTGTGTTGTGCCCAGGATGCCTCTCATCTATGCCAAAGCCAGAAATATGGCCACTCTGATGAGTATTCTTGTAATCCAGTTCCTTCTCAGGTTCAGTGAAAACTGCAACTCTGCACAGTCTTCTTGGACCAACCACTGAGCACCCAGAAGAGACACCCTCTCCCTCAGTTCGTTGGACGTAGAGTTGTCCGTGATGAATCCGAAATAGGCAGTGTAAAGAGTCTGCAGCTCTAGGAGTAACTCCCCGCCGTTCCGTATCTCCTTGGCTCCGATGTCCTTATGGTCTACCCAAAGTAACTCTAGCGACACGTCCCGGTCGCAGTCCGTGTTGACTGGGAGAGGGTAATTGGCGTACAGGTTGTAGAACCTGCCCTGGCTCAAGCTCGCTGCCTGTCCGCATATTGTGATCAGGTTATCGTGAGCCGACTCGGAGGCCCTCATCGTTTGCCCGCACAGCTCGGGGTTGGTAGTCCACAGGGACAACGCCACGCGCAGGTTCTGCTGTCTGAGGCGTCGGAACTTGATGTCTTCAGAGAGTCGATCTACGTAGACCAGTCGCCCGTCTGTGGTCAACCAGAAGGCTTTCATGTCTTGCTCATTGGCTATCCTGTCGCAACTCACCAGGCTGCACATCTCGTGTTCCTCACCTGTCATTAGCGTGCGGTTGACGCAGAGCAGTTCTCGATCGGTCAACGGCTCCGCTCTGTTTCCCAGGCGCTTGGTGTTGTGCCAGGGCACCCCGGAGAAAAGCCAACAGTATCTGAAGTGAATCTTCAGTGGTAACACAAACTCTATTAAGGTAGATCTCGAGGGGCTCGATTGCTCCTTATCCGTGTGACACATGGAAAGGTTGTCTGTGATGCATTCACTGGGGCACAGTATGACACAATCGTCTTCCATGGAGGTCCAGCTAAGCTCCGGGTGTGACACGTCAACAGGGTTGCGATGTCGCCATCGAGCGCTGTCCGCGAACCCGGAGGATACCTTGTGGCTGCTCAGTGAGTTGCTGAGGGACCCCATCGATAACTCTACGTCTGCACCTGTTGGGGTGGCTGCCGACTGCGTGAGAACCAGGCTCTCCAAGGACGACAGCAACAGAGAAAGGGAGCAGATTGAGAATGGTAGAATGACTGAGTATAATCGCCTGATAAAGGACCGCCTAGCACAAGCCTCACTGATAAAGGAGCTCGGACTGGAGGGCGCTAAGGCTAGGATGCGCGATCTACAGCTTCACGGTGCGTCGGTGAAGGATAAAACCAGCTCTGTCATGTACCGGTTCGAACGGCTGATATGTAGGGTGTTTGAATATTTCCAAGTCAAAGGCATGAGGATGGAACCCTTTCAGCTAGAGCTTTTCAGGGGAGTGGTGTTGGGCGTCACTAGGAACCAATTTGGCGACGCTCTCTTCAAGTATAAGCACTCTCTGCTTGACAAGCTGGGCTTAGCCCCTCTGGGCTCGGAGAACTACGACTACGTAAACCCTGCCCTCAGTCACTTTTACCAGGTGGAGAGAGAGTTCTCTCGCTACGCAAACCCTTACACTCTATGCCTAGCCCCGAGACAGTGTGGTAAAAGCTTGATGATGAGGCTGTTACTAGCCGCGGTGCTTCTACACTTGGATATCAACGTGATGGTGCAGGCTCAAAATAAACACATGTGCACCACATTGAGATTGGGGGTGGAGAGTGCCATGGAGGAACTGCAGCAACTGCCATCTTTCAGACACACGGAGAAACCCGTCAACATATGTGGTAACCCGGAGAATAGGATCTACAGATTTGACCCTGGTTATAAGGGATCTTCCTTTGCTCACTTCTTGTCATCCAGTAACGATGTGAGTATACTTGTACACATCTTCTTACCCTCTTGATATTATGATATGACAAAGGGTATCTATCCTATCCTATCCTATCCTATCCTATCCTATACTATTCTATCCTATCCTAACCTGGGGGTCTGTCCTGAAACGGGTAAGTTGGATGCCACATCGCATTGGCAGTCAAGATAGTATATCCAACCCTTGGAAGTATAACTAGGACCTGGTCCAATCTTGGTAAAGGGAGCGTCCGACTTAGGGGCATCATCAGGCGGAGAGTATTCGTCAGACTGAGGCACCTTGAAGAGGAGGATTTGCTCGCAGAAGGACGTCTTTTCTAAGGTAAGCGTTCCACAGGGGGTGAAGCAGCAGTTGACGAGGAGGGAGGATTCGCTCGCAGAAGGAGAGCTGAGGGCGACTACGGACTAGGAGGATTCATCTCTCCAGTGCAGACATGTCCAAGAGGAGGATTCGCTCGCAGAAGGACTTCTATTCTAAGATAAGTGATCCACAGGTGGTGAAGCAGCAGTTGACGAGGAGGGAGGATTCGCGAGCAGATGGAGTGTCGAGGGACGACTACGGACTAGGAGGATTCTTCTCTCCAGTGCAGACATGTCCAAGAGGAGGATCCGTGCGCAGAAGGACTTCTATTCTAAGATAAGTGATCCACAGGTGGTGAAGCAGCAGTTGACGAGGAGGGCCACTACGGACTAGGAGGATTCATCTCTCCAGTGCAGCCATGTCCAAGAGGAGGATTTGCTCGCAGAAGGACGTCTTTTCTAAGGTAAGTGTTCCACAGGTGGTGAAGCAGCAGTTGACGAGGAGGGAGGATACGCGAGCAGATGGAGTGTCGAGGGACGACTACGGACTAGGAGGATTCTTCTCTCCAGTGCAGACATGTCCAAGAGGAGGATCCGTGCGCAGAAGGACTTCTATTCTAAGATAAGTGATCCACAGGTGGTGAAGCAGCAGTTGACGAGGAGGGCCACTACGGACTAGGAGGATTCATCTCTCCAGTGCAGACATGTCCAAGAGGAGGATTCGCTCGCAGAAGGACTTCTATTCTAAGGTAAGCGGTCCACAGGTGGTGAAGCAGCAGTTGACGAGGAGGGAGGATTCGCGAGCAGATGGAGTGTCGAGGGACGACTACGGACTAGGAGGATTCTTCTCTCCAGTGCAGACATGTCCAAGAGGAGGATTCGCTCGCAGAAGGACGTCTTTTCTAAGGTAAGTGTTCCACAGGTGGTGAAGCAGCAGTTGACGAGGGGGGAGGATTCACGCGCGCCGATGGACGGCCGAGGGCCGACGATGATCGCAGAAGGAGAGTCGAGGGCCGATGACGATCGCAGAAGGAGTGCCGAGGGACAACGACGACTAGGAGGATTCGCGCACAGAAGGACTTCTATTCTAAGGTAAGTGATCCACAGGTGGTGATGCAGCAGTTGACGAGGAGGGAGGATTCGCGCGCAGAAGGAGAGTCGAGGGCCGACGATGATCGCCGATGGAGTGTCGAGGGCCGACGATGATCGCCGATGGAGAGTCGAGGGCCGACGATGATCGCCGATGGAGTATCGAGGGCCGACGATGATCGCCGATGGAGTGTCGAGGGCCGACGATGATCGCAGAAGGAGAGTCGAGGGCCGACGATGATCGCCGATGGAGTGTCGAGGGCCGACGATGATCGCCGATGGAGTGTCGAGGGCCGACGATGATCGCAGAAGGATTCGCGCTTCGATGGAGGGCAGCCGCGTTGGCCCACGTTGATGATCGCAGAAGGATTCGCGCTTCGATGGAGGGCAGCCGCGTTGGCCCACGTTGCACGTTGATGATCGCAGAAGGATTCGCGCTTCGATGGAGGGCAGCCGCGGGCCCACGTTGCACGTTGATGATCGCAGAAGGATTCGCGCTTCGATGGAGGGCCGCCGCGGGCCCACGTTGCACGTTGATGATCGCAGAAGGATTCGCGCTTCGATGGAGGGCAGCCGCGTTGGCCCACGTTGATGATCGCAGAAGGATTCGCGCTTCGATGGAGGGCAGCCGCGTTGGCCCACGTTGCACGTTGATGATCGCAGAAGGATTCGCGCTTCGATGGAGGGCAGCCGCGTTGGCCCACGTTGCACGTTGATGATCGCAGAAGGATTCGCGCTTCGATGGAGGGCAGCCGCGGGCCCACGTTGCACGTTGATGATCGCAGAAGGATTCGCGCTTCGATGGAGGGCCGCCGCGGGCCCACGTTGCACGTTGATGATCGCAGAAGGATTCGCGCTTCGATGGAGGGCAGCCGCGTTGGCCCACGTTGATGATCGCAGAAGGATTCGCGCTTCGATGGAGGGCAGCCGCGTTGGCCCACGTTGATGATCGCAGAAGGATTCGCGCTTCGATGGAGGGCAGCCGCGGGCCCACGTTGCACGTTGATGATCGCAGAAGGATTCGCGCTTCGATGGAGGGCAGCCGCGTTGGCCCACGTTGCACGTTGATGATCGCAGAAGGATTCGCGCTTCGATGGAGGGCAGCCGCGTTGGCCCACGTTGCACGTTGATGATCGCAGAAGGATTCGCGCTTCGATGGAGGGCAGCCGCGTTGGCCCACGTTGATGATCGCAGAAGGATTCGCGCTTCGATGGAGTAATCGCAGAAGGATTCGCGCTTCGATGGAGTGTCGCAGAAGGAGAGTCGAGGGACGACGACTAGGAGGATTCGCGCACAGAAGGACTTCTATTCTAAGGTAAGTGATCCACAGGTGGTGATGCAGCAGTTGACGAGGATGGAGGGTTCTCGCGCAGAAGGACGGCCGAGGGCCGACGAAGATCGCAGAAGGAGAGTCGAGGGACGACGGCGATGATCGCAGAAGGAGAACTCTTCAGTGCGGACATTTCGAGGAGGGAGGATTCGCGCGCAGAAGGACAGTCGAGGGACGACGGCGATGATCGCAGAAGGAGAATTCTTCAGTGCGGACATTTCAAGGTGGGAGGATTCGCGCGCAGAAGGACAGTCGAGGGACGACGGCGATGATCGCAGAAGGAGAATTCTTCAGTTCGGACATTTCAAGGAGGGAGGATTCGCGCGCAGAAGGACAGTCGGACAGTCGAGGGCCGGCGATGATCGCAGAAGGAGAATTCTTCAGTGTGGACATTACAGTATAAATCGATGTGAGTAGAAGTCGACACATCTTACCCTTTTTGATATTGTCTGTCTGATCTGACAAACGGTTTCTATCCTATCCTTACCGGGTCCTTACCAAGACATAAAGCTGTAAAGGGAGTAAAGGGAGCGTCAGACATAGGGGAAGCTTCAGACGGATGGGAATCTCCAGAGTCATTGTCCGAAATGTTCTGCCAGTTATTATTAAGGCGTGTGGATGCGTTTCCTCACTATTGACGGTCACGCTCGGGGAGAGATCTGTGATCTGTAGGACTGGTTCAGTGTCGTTCAGTGGCGACGGATACAGGGGAGAGGCGATCATGTTCTGGCCACCTCGGGTGGTACCTGTTGGCGAACCCACAATGTACAAAGATATCGTCTTCAGAAATGGAGAATACATTCCAATCGGAATAGACCCATTCTTTGATGCAAGCATGGGGACACGGCTTAAATGGCTAAAGGACACAAACGGAGGCAAGAACATCCCACCTGGTGATACGTCTTATTCTGCCCGTAAAGCCATGGCACTGGGGTTGGCTCCGAAACACGATGCCTCCGTAACAGCGACAGCATTCAAAACCGACTCCAACAGCGTCGACTCCAACAGCGTCGGATCCAACAGCGTCGGATCCGCCCGATCCCAGTTCGTCTGGTTGGGTGACCCGAGTAACATGGAATACACCGGGAGAGGGGACACTCACCAGTGTTCGAGGTGTGGACTGAGTGTCTCAGACTTTGTGCCAGGTGACACGTTACTGAATCAACATGCTTTCTTTACCAAAGGAGAGTGTCCGTACCTGAAGGCCAACTACACACCTGACCGGCTGAAGATCGAGATCGGACAAGAGCGATTCCGCCGGGGGGGCGTGGCCCATCCGAACGTGATCACGGTCCCGGACGCTTGGAATGATTCTACAGTGGCACTGCCAAACCGGATATATGTGACACTAGCTGAAGGTCAATGGTGCTACATGTGCGGACGGTCGCCTGAAGCGCATGGCCATGATTGTTGCCTGAAAATGATTGAACTGAAGCGCAGGCTTGAAGAAATTCTTTTAGACCTGAAGTTGTAACTATAGAGAACATGATCCGGGACCCTAAAGACTGTGCATGGGACGTGTTGGTAGCTTTGAGAATGGTACATAGTACCAATAACAAACACAAAAACTATTTGGAAAGTGGAAGGGTCACATTCACAACAGAAACCGCGAAGCGGTCCTGTAGTCCTACCAGAGACCTCTGTGTGGATGTCCGCTATTGTTTAGGGGCGTGCACCACATGAGGTGAACATATATAATACACCACATGGGGTGAACCTCCAACCAAACGTGTCCAATGTAAATGTAGATTAAGAGTTTCTCAGACATAAGACGGTGTTGTTATCCGGTTCGTCTAGCTTTACTACTTCAGTGTCTCGGGAACCATGACGTCTAACGTGAACAAGGCACATGGACTGAAACGGAGTCAAGTGATAACCTCAAGTGATAAGCCCTCATCTCGGAAGCCTTCGAAGTCTCAAGTAAATTGCTACTTCACCCTAGGGCGCCTTGAAGACAAGTGGCACATGTGGAACACGGCGCCTGGTTCTCTAACGCTGCGAACAGGAGACTTGCTGCGCGCCTGCATAGTGGCCTCAGACTTTGAAGGCACAACGAGCCTCCTCACTCGGGTACTCAAGGATGTTACCATCCCGGGATCTGGGGAAACGACCTGCGTACTGGGGCAAGACATACGTTTCGAAGACGATGATTTGGAGCCTATGGTAGACCTGCGATCCGTGGCTACCCAGGTTGATTTTGTTGCCTTGTGTATGTCAAAGGGTGTCAAGTGCGCTATATTTTTAGAGCATCACATACAGACTCCTAAGGACGAGGAACTGCAGCTCGGCTCCCGAGTGTGCTCGCTCTTTCGCCACACGGTAGATGAGATGCTCAGCAGAAAGTATGACATCATGCACCACTACCCTCTTTTCAACCGAGCTCTCGGCCTGTACTACTCCGATAATGTTAGCTTGGAACCCCCTGAACCGATCGACGTGATAGCTACAGGCGGACTACTGGACCGAAGTGTCGCGGACCATCAGTCTCTCCATGGGATCCCCTTGGTGGGAGTAGATCATATCTCGTTTTCACATTGGAGCTACCCTGACAACAACATAGAGGATCGAGGTGAAGAGGAGCAAGAACGCCAGGGGCGAGATGAAAGGGGAGAGGAACCCTCGTCTAATGGTGACCAAGAGACACAAGGCGATAGCAATCTCAATAATGTAGACGACGACTCAGCTGAAAGCCAGACGCCCGGTGAACCGAGCTCAGGCGAAGCGATGCGCCCTGTTTCGCCTTGTCTGAGGAGGGACGAAGTAAGTGAACTGTTCACCGTGAACACGTTACAAACGTTCAACAACCTCCCGGGGACCCTAACGGACAGTCCGAGTGCTTTCCCTTACATCTTCACAGTGCACCTGAGCAATGATCTAAAGTTTGACGACTTGGTAAAGTACTGTATAACGCGCACCCGTGAGCCAGTGGGGATTCTACCGTCGCGTGAAAAGTGGGGCTCTGTCAATCCCGTGCTGCTCATGGAAGACCCTGTCGACACTGCGACGGGTAAGACAGTGCGCCGGTACACGGTCACGTCCAGAGGACACTTGAGTACCATCGTGGCGAACCGAGATACTGGGCCCTCTCTTCTGTGCTACAACGAGGTTTTTCTACCCGGCAGGCCTGTGAGCAGATTGAACCTGGACGTGGACCTCAAGTGTTGTCAGAAATGCAACAAGAAATTCGCTACCCAAGCAGATCGCTCCACCAAGCGTAAAGTGTCCGAGGCCTTGGCTACGAGTCTGATCTTGGTGATAGTGGAGTCTCTGTTGAGACTTGTGAAAGTGAAAACCTGCGAGTTGGAGAGCGACCCGTCTCTCAGAAATCTGGCCAATGTGGTGGGTAAGATCGCCGTGTACGTCAGGGCTTCCTCGACCAAGGCGAAGCTGAGTCTGAGGATGCTCTGGTATCTGCCGGTAGAACTGTGCAGCTACGAGGGGATAGAGGCGTACAGACCTTTACTCGACGAGATGGAGAAGGTCTCTCTCAACTACGTTCTACTGTCCTACCCGGCCGAAGCCGAATCGTGCGGACTCTGCGACCTGGGAGATGCGATGAGAAGGGGAGGGTGTAACTCCTCGGGCTCGAGGTATCTGAGGCTCAACTCTGATCATGCTGAGAACAGGAGCTCGTCCATAGACAAGGCCCCGTATTCGTTTAGGAAGAGCGTGCGGCTGCCCAACTGCTATAAGGAGGGCTCAGGGTTCGAGTACGTGGACACGTTCAACACTCAAAACATAGAAGACCCGGGCTTCGATGACCCGCTGTCCCTGGCCGTGGGGCTGTCCTCCAACCACATACTAATCGATGTAACATCACTGGGGAGCCGTTTCCACCGTGTCTTGAAATCCCGACAATACTGCCAACCCTTGATAGTCTCCGGGCTCGATGAAGCTCCGGATCAAGCTTGGGTGGAAAGCGAAGCTCGGACACTGTCGTTGCTCTGGGGTGTCCCTGTGACTATCAAGGTGACTGGATCTGGACTATTTTGTGTCCAGGCGAATGAAAGGTCTACAACATACCCTTGTCCTATACACAATAGAGTGCACTCCAAGTGCAAGCTGGGGGCTCTGGTCTTTGCTACGCACACTAAGCCGAAATGTTTTGTACCCTGACATGTGTAGTATGTACTAGAGTGCACTCCAAGTGCAAGCTGGGTGCTCTGGTCTTTGCCACGCACAAACTAAATCGAAATGTTTTTCTATGTACCCTGACATGTGTAGTATGTACTAGAGTGCACTCCAAGTGCAAGCTGGGTGCTCTGGTCTTTGCCACGCACAAACTAAATCGAAATGGGTTTTCTATGTACCCTGACATGTGTAGTATGTACTAGAGTGCACTCCAAGTGCAAGCTGGGTGCTCTGGTCTTTGCCACGCACAAACTAAATCGAAATGGGTTTTCTATGTACCCTGACATGTGTAGTATGTACTAGAGTGCACTCCAAGTGCAAGCTGGGTGCTCTGGTCTTTGCCACGCACAAACTAAATCGAAATGTTTTTCTATGTACCCTGACATGTGTAGTATGTACTAGAGTGCACTCCAAGTGCAAGCTGGGTGCTCTGGTCTTTGCCACGCACAAACTAAATCGAAATGGGTTTTCTATGTACCCTGACATGTGTAGTATGTACTAGAGTGCACTCCAAGTGCAAGCTGGGTGCTCTGGTCTTTGCCACGCACAAACTAAATCGAAATGTTTTTCTATGTACCCTGACATGTAGTATGATGTACACAATTCATGGCCTTTTGTGGGAATAAAACAAAACACAAATGCACCCAACCTCGAGTGGTTATGTCTTTATATTTTATTTTTCAATTTCAATCTCATCACTGTCTATCACAACAACCAACTAACTCACTATATGATCCTTGGCATAAGGCTAGTACAGACGACATTCACTAAGGTGTAGAGTACATATCACGAGACAATAGACAACACAGGCAAGGTGTGCATCAAGTACTACTCATTAGTGGAGTCAACACGGGCTCCGGGTGTATGGGGCCGACACCCTGTCTCTCGCAGGATACACCTCTGTTGACGTGCTTGAATATGGTGTTCACTAGACCGGCTGGGTACGCGTGTAGCTCGTCCAAGGTGTGCGTACGCTTTCCGAGTGTCACTCTGTTGGTATCCGAGGACAAGCGCGGTCCACGTTGCGCTACCTCGATGTGCTTCCCGTCCCTGATGTTGCCACAGTTCTTTTTGCACATCATGCCTCGGAATGGGTTGTTGGTCATCAACCGGGTCCTCTTTCTGTACCTGGTGCCGTATCGACAGTAGTCGAGTCTAACGACTCGCTTGTCTTTAGAGGACATCCTGAACCCTTCGCTCATGGCACGCATGACACTCTGACACGTTTTCCTTCCTTCACCGCAATTCATCAGCTTGACAAAGACGCTCCTGGGGTGATTCTCGATATCGTCGTAAAGCCTGTGCGAAACCCATCTCTTCCAGAGCATACTGGAGTCGGGGTTTTCCACAAAGTACTGCATGGCAGGGTTGGTGGCATGGAAGTACTCTATGATGTCCATAGTCTTTCTCACCAGAGAGTCGGCGAGCTTCAGGTCCCTGGGTGTCCTGGCGTGAGTCCTGGCCGAGCTGTAGTTTTCACAAGGAGGTCCGGCGAATACAACGTCGGGAGCTGGCCCTGACCACTCTGTGGCAGGGTCCCAGGTTCGTATGTCTGCAACGATATCAGCACCGTGGCTACCGTCGACGTCTAGCCTTCGCACTTTCCAGCCGGCTTCGACGAACGGCCTGCAAATACTGCCTGTGCCGTCAAAGAGACTCAGGAGGGTTTTCTGCTTGGGATGTTCCATAGTTGCCAGCCTCGGGTTATCCTGTGACTTTCTTTCAAATTAACTGATTTGTTAATCGGACGATGTCCACGCGTGATGAGAATGACCATGACGACGCTGCTTACCGTTACACATGTGCTCACAGCACTCTGGGTCTCGGGCTGTATGGGCCGCAGGAGACTGGAGAATTTGGTGGACAATAACAATCTACGCAACTGCCGGACCGACGTAGACTACTGCTCCCAAATTAACGATCCTCCGTACGCTCTTGTTGGGTGCACGGACAGCGGCCAGGGACTATGTCTGTACCGGTGTCCTCTGGGGCAACCCTCTTTGGTTTACCGCATCATCTCAGGACGAAGATGTGCCTCAGTGTGTCCCACGGGGTATTTCGTGGGGACGTATCAGGGTCGCGAGATGTGTTGGCTGCACAGAGTCTCGTGTCCTAAAGGTCAGAGTGTGATAATAGCCGGCGCATCCTGGCACGACACGGTTTGCGGACATTCAGAACATTACAAGGTGCCAGACCTCCTGACCAATGTACAGTCTACCCCACTCCTTGATACTCTCAGGGAGCTGACTGCAAGCTGGGTGCGGGACATACCTGGTGCCGAAGTCGTCATGCTGTGCAGAGAGATGACCTCGTATGAGCAACGGACCTCGTGTATGTTCAACTTTGAAAATGTGTTGCATGACATGCAGTCATCCCCAGCTGAATCCTTGTACTACAGACTGAACACCCTCTCCCTTTACCACACGGCAAAGAACCTGTATGACATGGTGGTGAAACCGTTTGTCGCCCGTAAAGATGGCCGAGATGTGGAGCCCAACACATCCATTCATTTCCTACAACCGAATCCCTGGTGGGTAGGGGAACAGGACACGCTCATTGTACAGACCAGAGTCACAATTCCCATGGGCATGTCGCACAGGTACACACCCAACATGCTCAAATGGTACACGGGTAGGTCGGGTGGTAAGCTAGTGGCTGGCGCCTCAAAGAATGTCATCATGTCATCCGAGTGGCGATACAACATCACCAGAGGCCTGGACTGGACCAAAGGGGAGTCGGTCGGCTTCTTCGTGTACGTGTTGGACATCTCTCTCGCGGTGGAAAAGTTCCACTGCGGTCTGTTCGACTATGTGTCCGTCAACGTTGCCATCTACGACAAGCACCAGGGAGTCACGGTGGGCTTACACGAGGGTCTCGACATCAACTGCTTGTGGAAACCCAAGCTGCACCCGGCCTGCAATTGCACCCATGCACTGCTACACTACACCAACCCCGACGGCCTGTGCTCGCCGACCTGCATCAGGACCCCGTTCACACATCTGTTAAACGGAGTCGAGGGTAGCAATAACGACTGGACGCTAGAAATTACACACGAGGACCCCGACACCTCCATCGAGGGCCAGGGTCGGGTTCTGTACGGCACGGTCACACCTAAAACTGAACGCTTCTGTCTAGTCACGATGGACGTGTTCGACCGCTCGCCTGGGCCGACCCGAGATGCCCCGTCCGCGCCTCTAGACGTGAGGCGATGCGATGTCGTACTCGTGGAGTTTGACGTCTGGCTAGAAGAACTCCCCCAGGGTCTCGATGAGCAGTACTTGCCAATAGCCGTGCGATCCTTATCCAAGGAGGACACTGTGAAAAGGCCTGAGTTGTACATACCGCTATCAGGCCAGGATACTCTGAAAACTATCATCCTCAAGAGCTGGGGGGGTAAGATCGGCGTGAAGCTCAGATTCTTACACTCTAGCCGAGCCGCACCTTACCACGAAGAACTTGCTGCTGTACTCGACTGGATAGCGACCTTCCAGTCTATGCAGCGGCGGAACCGAGCTCCGCGAGTGGTAGTCATCGACGTGAACGTCTGGACAGTAAAGTCTGACGACTTTGATGTGTTCAACAACCTATACGGGTCAAAGTTAGAGTTGATCCCCGGACTGTCAGCAGACACGCTCGCGGACGTCATACGGACCCTAAGGTACACCGAGTACAGTTACTTTAAATGCAGTAGTGACAAGGAGCGATGTTCTAGACTGGTAACAGTGTATGACCGGGACGGCAGGCCCCTGTACCAGCGAACTATCGACGATCCCATTCGAGAGTGTCATGATGTCCCACTATCCTCCGAGAACTGTATCGTGTGCCGGCATGGAGACGTTGTCATCGTCTGCCCGAGCACCATTCAGCCGGCCGCCGTGAAGGACAGCCTAGGAGAATCTCTAACTTGGCAACGTTAAACTCCTCCTCAATCGCACGATCGTACACGACCCCACCCTTTGACACCTCAGCAGGAGCAAGCAGAGACTGTGTTACGGCAGCTAGGCCTGCTCGTGTCTTCACACGGAGCCTTTCTGAACCTGGACACCATATCCGTGTTCGCTCAGAACAATACAAGTTGTGACCAAGTTAGACCTGGTCGCTGGTCCATGGGAGAGTACACCCTCGAGGACCCTTATGTGGTCAGGATACCCCGAGACGAGCACTACCCGGAGAGGACAGGGTTGTTGCTCTTCGAGGAGCTATGCAAGAGATCTAACAACCGTGCGGGGATAGTGGTTTCCGTGCCCACGACCGACTACGTCCCCGGAGCCGGCTGCGACGGGGTGAGGTTCCTCAACAGACATGTCAAAACGGACCCTGGGGGCGCGGATGCCAAGAGAGTCCATTACTCTATGCGTGACCTCACCGGAATCATCAGGGATATGGCCAAGTGGGGAGTGAGTAGATACTCGCTGGGATATCTTGACTACACCTTTGGTACCTCGGAAGGCTTGCCAACCTTCACGGAGCTCTCGCGTATAGTCAACTCGGCCGCCACCAAGATCCGGACTTTGCACTACCGGTACACGAGGACCTCCACCTTCGGAGACGGAGGATACTCTTACGCTCACGTGGATGGATTGTACAAACTGGAAGGGGGTATGTTTTTCCAGCGTGCGGCCCAAGGGACACCGCTGAACAAAAGCTTTGTCCTGGTTCCAGACATGCCGAACCTGAGATTGGGATTGTCGTCAGACATGAACGTAGGTGCTCCGTTGTCTGTCAGCGAACTCGTCATCCGGGACTCCATCGACACGGTCAAGTTTATACCGTACGGCGCGCAGGCCATCAACTTGAATTACAAGGACCTGGTAGCGTTTGTCGATCAGGATAGGGACAGGATCTGCATACATTCTCCCTCTACGGTTGCACGGAGCGACGGTCTCAGGTTCCCTTCCTTTGGTATACAGACGGAAGAAGACCACCACAGCCTTGGGAATTGTTGCGACAGCTACATTAGCGGGGCTGCGCATCGTGCTAGGGTATTGGTGCCATTGTCGACGGCCAGAGAATCGAGGGAGTCTGTTCTCCAGAGTGTGTTGGACTCGAGTCGATTGCTCGGGACACCTGTGCTGACGAGAGAGGAAGAGGACTGGCTTTCTTGCAAGAGCGTGAAGACAAATGTCACAGCAGCACTTCCCTCTCCCCACGGCTCACTGGGGTTGGCGTCAATTCTTGACAGCATGCACTTGGTATCCAAAACGGTAGAGTGTATCAGAGGCTCCAGCTCCTGCATGGAGCTGGGTGACTACGCTGATAACAATTGGCCCCAAGGAGGCACAGGGTACCCGATTGCAATCTCGAGCGCCGTGGAATCGGCCGACACAGTCTCGGTTAAAATGATAATCCATGTCAACCACGGCGCCATACACGGTAAGATCCCGTGTGACCTGAAACCGTTCTCGTTTGGATCGGAGCAGCCTTCGTCCCCTCAGTACATTCCGGGCTACTACATGCACACGGAAGAGCCTGTGATCTCCAAGGTGAAAAGTTACGTGACAACCCTGGGACCTCTCGCAGCGTGGATCCTGCACCCCATAGCGTTACTCTATTGCCCTGGCATGGACGGGAGTCTCGCTGATCGCGTACCCTACTCAGACAAGTACTTTCAAGAGACCTATGATTGTGTGAGCGGGATGAACGAGTCTCTCGGGGATCTGAGGGATGTGTTCTCTCGACTTGGTTCCTTGCTTGCAGGCAACGAGAAGAGGACGGCGCTGACAGTGACGCGTCTACGGGGCATGTCGACTCGCACCTCTGCACTATCTCTGAGCGCTACTGTACTTGCTGTACTAATCAACATTACCTTAATCGCGATACTTTGCTCCATGTGTAAAGGGAGTCGATGTCGAGAACAACGCTATAGGAAACTGCAATGATGAAGACCCCCGTCGCCTTGACGAGAAACATCACTGCGACCTCGCGCAAATCTGTTTATCTGCTACTACTGTTGTCAGCTCTGGTTCTTATTCTTTACCCGGTGTCTAGTCAACGATCACCGTCGACCGCCTCAAGCGCCGGTGAACCCGCTGCTCCCGTTCTAGATTCAGTACCGGATCGTCTGATCAGAAACGGTGCCGCAGCTCCCGACGACTCCCTGGATCCCAGGGTGATACTCAACCCCGGCAGATGGAAGATGCGCACACCCAAGAAAGGCAGCGCCTACTTTGCTTACCACTTCTTCCTGGGGCTCAACTGGACCGAGCTCGAAGTCGATTACCCCGAGTGTTCTCAGGTGGCCTGCAGAGGCTTACCTGACTCTCATCAAGGTTGCGACCACTTGTGCTCTTCTGGCAGCTGGCTCGATGCAACTGTAGCATTGACAACGGCCACGCTCGAGTACAAAAGGGCCATGGCGTCGCTCGACGCGGCCTTCAACGACCTAGCTGCTCTCATGGACACGCATATCATCAACCAGCACTGGAGCTTATCGGACCCCGTATCCAAACTCTTGTCTTATCACGGCAAGGTCTCAGCTTCAGATCCTCAAGTCGTGGACGTGATGAGATACTACAGGACCTTGATCGAGGACGCCCTGACAGACGTAGTGGACCATTTTCCCAGCGCGTTGTCGTACGCTCCCCTCAACGCAGACCCTCTCGCAGACAACCAGCTGGTCTCCAGGTCTAATAAGGGTGCGAGTAGGTTCAACGAGTTGCTGGACACCTGGAAGAGTGGCGCGTTCAAGTTGTCAGTCCAGCTCAACGCCGTCACGTTCGCCTTTCAGGGAGCTCACCAGCGCTTACTCGCGTGTGCTCAGGGTTTACAGAGGGCCGATATGACGGGGTGTGAACCCTACTTCATCAAGGAGTTTTACACCGACATACCTCTGGCGAGCAGTTCGCTGTCATCCTCTAGGCTCGTCATGGTCGTCAAGAGGGAGAGGTGGAACCCAGTCGTGCTCTCCCACTGGTACATGCCCTTCATAGACTCTTCTAATGGTAACAGGACTTGTTGGCTGGACAGGCCGATGGTGAACGACACGCACTCCAACTACAGGGTGCCCCAGTGTGACTCGAGGGGGATATGCGAACCTCTGGAACTCTACGATGACACGGTCTCAGCGTGTGAGGTGAACGAGAACGGCGAGCTAGGCTTGGAGTGTCCCGTGGTGTGTGGAGCCCCGTGCTACGGTCCTATCTGCTACCAGGCCCAATCTGACACGTATACGCTGAGGGCCGCATATGGCGGAGCGCGTGGTGGCATCGACGCAACCAACAACCACCAGAGTCCGGTCCGGGTGACCAAGAGGCCCAGGACAATCTCGAACGTGCCCTCTCTGTCAGAGGCCGACATACACACGTCTCTGGCTCGCGTTCGGAACCGATCTGCTCAGTCGTCTGAGTTGCTGCGGCGAGGAAAGGCCGTGTTAGAGGACATAATCACCATGGACGCCACAGCACGGAAATACATTGCCAAAGTGTACGCTGAGACAGCAGCGCAATCTCAGGGGACCAAATGTGTCGACTGTGAGCGCATGATAGGCCGCAGCCGGTTCATGGCTGCTGCTTCAGTCACTCTATCCACGCTAACATGCCCTTTACTGATTGTTGTACTCATAAAACTGAGGTCTAGTACAAGGAACCAAGACGTGCCGATGAGGACGACGAGCCTGAACGGTATAGACAATCTATTGTGAGGTCTACGTCCTATGTCTAACGTTGTACTAGGGGAATGTGTTCATTGGTGTTCATTGTCAGACTCAGCCTATTAAGCGTATGTGGTATCCACATCATTCTCCATCCATTATTTGCTTGTGAGAAACCATGGCCTTTTCAACTACACCCTTTAGCTGCTATGTACTTGTTACACTATCAACCGTCACCCTCCTGTCTGCACAGGGACAGTTTCCAAACCCTACTACGCAGGCACCCGGTGCGTATGTGCATCTGATCGGTAGGCCTAGTGTCACATCAACCACAGATTCCAGCGAGATCGCCAGACCTGAGGATGTCGTCGCTACAGCCCCGAGCGCGGACGCTGCCACCGAGCCTCCTACTACTGAGCCTCTTTTTGAGCCTGCGTCTACCACTGTAGCTCTGAGTGTGGATGTGACCGCTGAAGCACTGGGTGTGGACGTGACCGCTGAAGCACTGGGTGTGGACGTGACCGTTGAAGCAGCTCTGGAGATCGGGGAGCTTTCGGTCCCCGTTGCTACAACCGTGAAATTGGTGTGTCCGAACTCAAACCCTGACCGGTTTCTGTCCACTAGCTGGTTTGTGTTGACTGCGAGTGATGTAAGGGTCGGGTTGTATCGCATCAACAAACAAGGAGTCGTCTCCAGATACAGTGGAGGGGAAGATGCACTCTCGGGGATCGCCGTGTCGCACAACGTAACTAGCACCAACGCTCTAATGATCTATGGCGACACGTGCAACCACACTGCAACCTACCAGTGTAGGAGGTCGGCTATAGTGGGGCACGTGAATGAAGTGTACAGTTTTTCTGTCGCAAACTGCACAGTTTTGAGGAACGTAGACCTAGGATCCACTATTAAGGCTGCGGCACCGCGGCTGACGTTGTCCTCGAGTCTCATACTTGCCATAGGACCTATAGTCCGGTTCATCTCTATTTATTAACGGTGCTCACGTCAGCCCCTTGTTCAGCACAGATATCGCCTTCAATATTGTTTGCTTGCATATGTCAATCTCGTCACGAATCCAGCCAGGAGAAACACAATGGCTTCCGCTAAATCTCCTACCAGAACCAGAGCCTCTCCTAAGGGCACTGGGCCACCACCGAAACCAGCACCGTTGATCCCCCAGCACAATACATATGTCTACAAGCCAGCTCGGATGAATCAGGCCGTCCTAGACATCGTAAAGAGGGCACGCGCCAAGAAAGTGAAGATCGACGTCCCTTCGACCCCGTACGCGACTATCAAACTGGTTCATGCCCTGTGCTCCGCTGCAAATGGCAACTATTGGGGCCCCGAGTGTGAGAAAGCATTGGTGGATGGTCTCCCCATGAGGGAGCATCATAAGGCCTTCCTGTCGCACAACACGTTTGTGACCGTGATCGGTGCTGTGGTTGCCAGAGCTCTAGAACAAGCCACCAGGAGTTGCGACGACGCTCTGGACCTTCTGGCCGATCGGTACTACGTGCGAAGCATCGCGTGTCACGACTCTAGTAAGACCAGTACAATTGAAGCAGCTGCGTACGCCGGTATCATGGCCGTACACATGGAGAAAGCAGCCCTGGCCGTGAACGCAAAGAAACGCTACCAGCTCAGCAAACGTTGCGGAGCTGACCAGACCGAAGAGGAAGCGAAAGCCAGCTCACTGGATAGGTTGTACACTGACACAGATTCTCACACTACAGCTATGGCCAACTTTGGATTCAAGCACCATTATGAGAAGAACCCCCATCACCCTGAGCACTTCTCCGGGGGTGAGATGGACGACATGAACCTGGTTGAAGCCATCGTCGACGGCTTGGCCTGTATATTCGAAAGAAACAAGACTCACAAAGACGTGCACTCCTGGCTCAACATGTACTACATAGACAGATTTAAGGGTCGCAATAAGGACCTTGCCCAAAACATCATCGAGGCTCTCAAGCTCTATATAACAGACGCAGATTACAAAGCCCTAGATGCCTTCCGGATGTCCATCTTCTCTATCATTGGAGAATCTATCCCGTGGTCCCGTGTGATGATGACCGAATGCTGCAATCACAAGACTGCCCAAGATAACCATGAACAGGCGCGTGATTTCACCTCATGTTTTCCACCGAAACAATAATCCTACAGCTGAATTTGAGTCCTTGATCTGTGTAACATGTGGTGAAATTGTATTATAGGTGAAATGTGACTCCCTATCTACTATGTGTGACATACTCTACTACGGTCCTTTATTTACAGTAGTATATCATGGGTTGGGGTTGAGGTTGATGGTAGCAATCAGGGGATTTAACACCTTCCACGCTCTATGGTGATGTACTTTGACATATATTGTTCTTGGTATCCATTCATTGTTTGTGACTCAATAAAGTATTACTTCATCGTGTATATACAGAGACCTGGCTGTGTGCCTCTTTCTTATGGTTCTGACCTTGGTCTGTCTAAATGCTTAAGGGGTTTCGTTGTTAACAAGGTATACACTCTAAAGCCAATGGCGGGGATGTAGTTTTATAACACATTGGTCGGCTAGAAGATGAACACTGTTGATCCCTTTCTGGAGTGCTAGTCTAGGTCTCAGCCAACTGTGGTCCCCATGAGCTGTGGCTGTTGGATGATAGAGCCGTGGTTGTATACAACAGCCACAGTGCAATAACATAGTGGCTTTATAAATGGCTAGGAAATAGACTAGTGTTTACACTCAACATAAGTGGTCCTCAGCTAGTGAAATGAACACCCTTACTTCGGATACACTCAAAGGACGGTCCTGTGCTATACCCATAACAACTCGGACCAAAACCAAGACCAGGAGGAAACAGAGGCTGGTCGCCCATGAGATGTTGTCGGACGCACAAGACTGTTCTCTGTGTACCCCTTGTGTTACCAGTGTGTTCAAATTTCCAAAATTGGACTTCGGTATGGCGGAGATGAGTAAGGCTGAACTGGAGCAAGCCCTGGCCGACCAATTGTATCTGCACAGTAGCAACTCTGCAAATGATACTGGGATAGATCACCCTAACCCTAAGGAGTTGACCAGTGACATTGTCACTGAATACCAGAGCCATCGCCTGGCGGCCGTCAGCTGGTTTGCTAACGTCGTACCGTTCCACTTGGTGTCGATGGAGAACCACCACTCTGTCCTTATGCCGGCTGTGAACGTCATGGACAGATACATAACCACCTGCACCGACCTCGGTGAGGACCTGTGTCAGCTGTTGACGAACATAGGTAACATCCGATTGGCATGCCTGTCGCTCGCGATCAAGATGCATACTGTCTACACCGAATTTGATCTAGAGGACTTTCTCAAACGCAACGACTGGGTAAACAAGGCATTGGTTATAGACTCTTCCAGCGACACAGCTACACCCAAGTCGAATGTGTTCATCCTGCCAGATGTACAGGGAATACAGGAGGCTGAGAATCTCATAATTAGCAAGTTGAAAGGGGCTGTGTTCCCAGCAAATGGTGAAAATATGATCAGTGTACTCTGCAAGTATCTAATCCTGGAACACCTCAGCTGGCAAACATCACACTCCCTGGTACCTACCTACCTTCTGAATCAACGTGTCATGCCTATAGCTGCCAGGCTTTTCGCTACAACTGCATTGGACATCAGGTTGTTGCGCTTCAGGCGATGGAAGTGTATCGCAGTGTGCTGCCTGCTTGGGGTGATCGAGGTGTGCGCTAAGGCCCCTGGAGAGGGGCGTCGTCTGGAAGAGAGTTTGATCTCGCTCTTGGAAAAGCTTAAGCCTGGCCAGTTCACAAAGAAGGAGCTGTGTGACCTTAGTTACATGTTGATTGTGGACTGTGTAGTGTGCAGAAGTTGTTTCATCAACCCCAATGTTCACAAGACCCTACGTAAGATATCCTCTATGTCATGCTCCGAGTGTAGTAAGGGGAACCGTATTGTCACCACGAGGAAGCATGTGCACAGTGTTGTGGCTGGGGACACAAACAGCCAAGGGGAACCGGATAATAAAGTGACTCGTTGCATTGTCTAACGTAGTTTACAAAAAGCCTTATACTGTGACTATGTAACACACCCCACAGGCATTTACCTAAAGATCATATTATATGCATGCCAACCAGTACTTCTCATACTGTTTTTATATTCACGTTTGCCAACTTGTACATTCATATATTCCTGTGAAATAAAACCAAGATATAACGAACACAATGTATCAAATACTTTTCTTTTATTATTCAGACAGGTGCAATACATGCACATTATATCTATACATATTCAGATATGTGATTCTAGCCCTAGTGTCTACAGGACCGAGGACCCAACCACACAGGTCTCTGATATAAGTCTCATGTTACTAGGACAAATGTCCACCAGGGGGTGTCATCTCACCAGAGTCCTTCTATCCAACAGGTCTCTGACATAAGTCCCATGTTACTAGGACAAATGTCCACCAGGGGGTGTCATCTCACCAGAGTCATTCTATCCAACCAGGGGTTATTGGTATCCACCTTAGGGTGACATGTCCACTTGTGGAGATGTATAAAGGAGGTTTGTCTATATAAAACACCAAGACACATCACCACTTGCTATTTTGTTACCATTTACAGTAAGCGATTGTGATATACTAGAGCCACCCGAGCAAACCATGCAGACCCCAGGCAATCCAGGCAATGGCGATGATAGATCTCAGCATGTTCCAGAAGTTAAGATAGTACACGGGGTTCCCAAGGTTGTGTATGTATCTGAATGTCACCTGGAGGCGGACGGGGCCCTTAGCGGAGTTCGCCGATACACGGCTCCAAAAGACTTTGGTGCAGCTCGGAGGAATGAATTGGAAGTGTTGAACGACGCTAATGTCATGATACGCGTACCTGGGACATTCGACACGTACGAGTGTAAGGATTGTAACATCGTACTTTCCGGGTACAAAAGAGGTGACCCTGGATTACATCAACACGTGCAGAGCGGAGGAGGACAGTGTAGGTACATTAAGGCTAAGTACAGGGGTCACGAAAAGGAGCTTCTCATCACACAAGGGAAGCTGAGGTTCCAAAACGGGGGTCTAGCATTCCCCGACTTCGTGTTGTACGCAACTGATGGGTACGTTACTATTGCCGGGACCAAACACTGCATTGTCTGTGCATGTCAGTCCGGCGAAGATCACTACATCGCATGCATGGAGATGGGCAACCGCATCAAGACAACCCTGAAGAGTTTGAAACTGGACGTGTCTATCGACAACACTCCTTTGTTCACTAAGAGAGTACCCGGGCCTGAGAACAGATGGGGCGACTTTGAACCCGACAGCGCCTTAGCTTACATGGCCCCAGACTTCAGTGTAATGGGAGAGTCTGCCAACATGTACCACCTTCCACAGACGGTTGACACGCACAAATGTTTCCGGTGTTCACTGGAAATCAAACACTTTGTGCAGAACGACACCTTACTGGGTGAGCACATCTATCACGTATACAACACAGGAGGCGAATGTCCATACATCGCAGAGAGGTACAAGCATCGACGACACAAGTTAATGCTTATACTGGGGAATGAACGGTACAGAAAGGGATCGATTGCGTTCCCCGATACTGTCATCACTAAGGCCTCTTACGGGTACACTACAGTTGGCGGCCTGAACCGCTGTGTTATCTGCAGCGCCATGACCGTCCAGGGAAAGTACCTGCCCGCTCAGGGACATCGTCTGCACTGTGATGAAATGAAAACCTCACTTCGGTTGAAGCTGAAGAATATGAAATTCTTACTATGAAAGTGTCTTGTGTGTGTTCATGAGAATTATCTCTGGCTGTAACGATGTAATGTAATGTATGGTAGTGTGGTTCAAGTGTGGGGGTTGTCATTTAATAAAAAGTCAGCTGAATCAACTGTTTGGTATCATCTGTCTCTTTGTGGTGGCAGAATGCATGAGGTGTACGTTACACTCAGTGGTATGATTCTGTGTCATTGGCTACTTACTGTAGAAGGATCTAGATGGAAGGATATATATATATATATATATATATATATATATATATATATATATAGAGAAGGATGGAAGGAGTTATCCTAGACTCTCTCATATCTACGTCGCACACTCTCTCAGTGACAGAGCTTGGGTGACTATCTGCCCTGATATTTTTCAACTCTCGATCAGTCATCCGGTGTGTTTGTGAGCCTTCTGACTAACATTGAAGACATACTTAAACCATAGGCTAGCATGAAAATGAAGACAGCTCAACGTCAGCAGGACACCGGGGATGGTGCTAACCAGAGAAGAGGCAGAGCATACAGCGCATCGGGTGGCCGACCTGGAGACGATGTGCTGGACACTGAGACCATGCACCTCATGAAATGTTTCCTAGGAGAAGCTACTGGACTTTCGAATCGAAACTACTGGAACGAAAGCAAAGCTCAGTCGACAATGAAAAGGGTTGTGGGCCAAGTATTGGAGAGACACAGATTCTCATACAATGGTAGGTATTGCTTTTATTATGATACCTACTATGATAACTACAGCTAACGTTAGCTACACAAGGTTAGCTACTCATTGGAACATGTTTTCTGGACATTCTAAGGCATCATCGACAAACTTTCATTGGATGACAGAGGATACGATGTGAAGTTCATCGGTGTAGTAGCTACTAGCCTCTTCGCCGACGGGACCGTCAACTGGGGCCGCGTTGCCAGCCTGGCAGCCTTTGGGGCTGCGGTGTGTCAGTACTGGAAGGAGAAGGGTAGAGAGGACTATGTGGAGCTGGTGGGAGAGGAGATATCAGTGTACCTGCTGACTTACCAGAAGGACTGGCTGTTGCAAAACAACTCATGGGTAAGCTAGATAGGTACTTTATTGACCACCCCATAAGTTGACTAAAGGCAGGCAATTTCATTAGTTGACTAAAGGCAAGGCTGACTAATGTCTAGCTGAGAGGTTATGCCAATCTAATGTGATCTAATGTTGAACCTGAGTTTTCATTTGTTTCCAGGAGGGCTTTGTGGAGTTCTTTGGCGTAGCAGAACCGGAGTCCTCCAAACCTGAGTCAACCTTGAGTAACATACTCATGACCTTTGCTGGAGTAGCCGGTATTGGGGCAATGTTGACGACCTTTTTGCTCATGTGAAATACGGCTGTCATTGCAAATACCAGTTACTTGTCTCAGTGTCAGTGATATAGACCACCACATGAGGGCAGCGTACTGATATGACACATAATAACACATGTATTATACATGGGTCCAAGTACACAAGAGGAGGCGTATCAGAGTATAGACTTTATTTGTTACAGTTAAATACATGATGGGTTTACGAATATGGACCTTGAAACTAATAAACGATTGGACCAACATATTTGTTTTTGTGTTTCGTTTGTCTAACAACTTGTCAGAGTGTCAGTGTCTGAGTGTCTATGGTTTAGACCAACCATATGATGGCAGCATACTGAGTAACAGTACTGATATATAACAGTGTTCGAGTGTCAATGATATAGACCACCACATGATGGCAGCATACTGAGTAACAGTACTGATATGTAACAGTACAGATACACATGTATACATGGGTCTAAGTACACAAGAGGGAGGAGAAGGCTTAGTAAATCAAAGTACAGACATTATTTGTAACCACAATGATATATAGTACAACAGTGAATTTACACAGCACATAGAGGCATATTGAGATCATCAATGCCAACATTCTACATCTAACCATAGTAAGGACTGTCGTAGGCTCTCTGTGTTGGTCATATCACAGTTGCTTTCAAAGAGGGGCATCGATTCTACATCTAACCATAGTAAGGACTGTAGTAGGCTCTCTGTGTTGGTCATATCATAGTTGCTTTCAAAGAGGTGCATCGAGAGGTTGTCAAACTGAAAGCGCTCAGCTTCCAAGTCCATAGTGTCCATACACTGCACTTCACTTTTGTCAGAGTCGCTCTCCGTGCCAGTTGACGCCGCTAATGTCCACACGGACTGCAATCCGGAATCTTGCTGTGTGATGCAGGCAAACTGAAAGCGCTCAGCTTCCAAGTCCATAGTGTCCATACACTGCACTTCACTTTTGTCAGAGTCGCTCTCCGTGCCAGTTGACGCCGCTAATGTCCACACGGACTGCAATCCGGAATCTTGCTGTGTGATGCAGGACTCCAACATCAGGCCCCCATTGGGCATATACAGGACCTGGAATTCAGGGGAGTCACTCTGGATGATGATTAGGGAATCAGCTGTTGGATCATCACTGTCAGTCCACATGACCTCTGGCGAGTCGCTCTGGACAACCTGTACTTCAGGCGAGTCAGCCCAGATCTTATCCAGAGCCTGTTTCCAGTAGAGCATAGAAGAATCAGACTGTGGCAATGTAGCGGTTGCGTAACATCCACTGGCCTTTGGTTTTGTCACAGCACCCAGTACTCTCAGCACACAGAAGATGTCGTACATCTTGCGATGTGAAATGTTGAATTGTTTTCCCAAGTGCCGCATGTCAAACACCCCTGGGTTAGTTCGCACATGCCGGTAAATAATCCCGATGGCACTTTTAATGCTGGCCTCTCTGAACTTCGGCAACCGATACCATTGTGTCTTGCATGTGTACTGCTTGCCATTTTTACTCAGAAGCCCAACACCTTCCAGTGAGCAAAGGATGTCATATATCCTGCGATGGTCTTTGGGTTTTACATTCAGTGTCAATATTGCAGACTTGTAGGTAAAAGACTGCAAGTTCCGCATCAAGTGTAGCATCAGTTTAGTGAGTTTTGGCAGAGGTGAATAACGCATGACTGTAGCTGTGTAAAACTGACAGATCTCACTGGGCCAATGTATACTCGGGTGTTCAGTAGAGAGAATCCGTATTTGTTTGATTACACTCTGGGAACACAGTGCCTTTTAAATCTACTCTGGGTGGGAGTGAGTGAGTGTGAGTGTCTAAGGGGTGCCCACTCATCGCTATAGTATCCACTCGTGCCTGAACTGTCCAACCATGGCTATAGTATCCACTCGTGCCTGAACTGTCCAACCATGGCTATAGTATCCACCCATAGCTAACTCATCCGATCACGGCTGAATAGTCCAACCACGGCTGTAGTATACAACCAAGCCTGAATCGGCCACAGATTGCTATAGTATCCACACACGCCTGATGTGTCCAACCATGGATATGTTATACAACCAAGCTTGACTCATCCCAGCACAGTTAGAGATGCTCTATCTTAAGGCCAAATCGTTTTTATATGAATATTAGGGATATTTACTTCATTCATACTACCAGGGCTCTGTCAGACAACCCCAGGGTTAAACTTTCCCATATAAACATTCACAAAGATACAGTGCCACTATTCAAAGCTTGGTCTGTATAATGGGTTCCCAGGATTTGAAAAGGTACAAGGATGACATAGCAGAGAGGCATGGGTGTTGCAGAAGACTTTTGGATGAGGTCTTGACAAAAGACCCTGCGGGTAAAGATCTACTCAGGTCTTATAACAGTAAGGTCAATCCGGTTAAGATGATGCACAAGGTCATCAACCATTGCCTCAAGACTGAGGACCGGGCCGTGAGATTCCTCAATGTCTTACGTGAAACAGATCCCTACTTATATGCCGACCTGGAAAAATATGGTCCACGGGGACCGTTCGGTGAGTATAAACGAAGTAGAGAGAAATTAAATCAGATTTTTAAAGTCAGGAATGGATGGGGAGTCACTGTTAAACTAAAGTACCTTTTTTTTGTTTGTCTTTGCGTTTTTTTCAGTCAGGAGAGCTCCTCCCAACATACAACTAACAAACAAGGTTCTCACTGCACTAGGTGATAGGGTCAGTGATCTACTGTCCATGACTCTGCTACCATCTTACAACCGGAGGATCACTACTATCATGCCCGCACTTGACGTACTGCGGTGTCATGGTCAACTGATTCCCGAAGAATATGCAGAGTTCGCATTGAACCGTAATGATAACTATGCCATGGTTATGCTATTGGAAGACATGTGCAGGAACATTAACATCCCTGAATCCACCCGAAACTTCATCTCCTTGGTAGTGGCTTCATTCAACATGCATGTGTTTGACATTCCCACCATGTTCATGAAAGACGTCTTTGTGTGTGTGTGAGGTAGAGGTAACACTGAGCTCTCTAAACAGAGTCCTGTGTATAGTTGGTGTACATTAACAAAACAGGGACACAGAGTATAAATGGTCTAACTTGCCACCATTCGTATACTGCATATAAAAGAGAATATATATGTGTACCTGATCATAATACAATAACACTTTTCATAATAAAGAGACAGTCAATAGCGTTTGTATACCTGTGTGTTCTTTATTGGGCCAAGTTCGAAATACAAACCAAACAAATGAGGCCATACACACTTGCCACTGTGTATCTCGTCTCTAGTGTGACAGAAGAGCAAAAACTCAGAGAGCATGTAGTCTCTGGTGTACTCTCCCTCTACAGCCTTTACACTCTCTCTTCGTGAGAGAGAGTAGGCTGGCTGCTGTGGCGAGAAGGACAGCGAGAGAGAGATAGCGAGAGAACCAGTTCCTCCAGGGCCATATGGCCTGTGTGTGAGAGAGAGAGCGAGAGAAGGCTGGGGAGCTGAGGAAATGAACTGTGTGTGTGTGTGTGTCTACTTCTCCTCTCCTCTGTCACGGCAGCAAGAGCTCAGAGAGAATGTAGTCTCTGCTCTACTCTCCCTCTACAGCCCTTTCGCCCCAAGATAGTCAGAGTAGACTCTAGTAACTTGATCCAAATTACATAGCCTCATAGGGGCGTAGAGAGAGAAAGAACCTGTTCCTCCAGGGTGGGCCATAGCCTGTGAGAGAGAGTAGGCTGGCTGCTGGAGCGAGAGCGAGAGAGATAGAGAGAACCAGTTCCTTCACTGCCATAGCTAGCCTGTGTGAGAGCGAGTACCCTAAGCCCTGGTATGATTGTTGCAAAGCTCCTGCCAAATAGGCTGCTAAGGAGTTGAGGAAAGTAACTGTGTGTGTGTGTGTGTGTCTATTTCTCCGCTCCTCTGGCATGGTTGTGTATAGTTGGTGTACAGTAACAAAACAAGGACACGGAGTAAATATGGTTTGATAAACGTACAAGACCATATGACATTGTCGTTTGAAACACTTTATTTTATTTAATACAATCACTTGTAATGCGCACACTGTGTATCATACCAGGCTTGATCTCATCTTATAGGTGCATCATGTCCAACTGGGTACATAGAGCATTTGGGTGGGTATGTAAAGACCGGTAGGTGTCATAGAAAAACCCCAACTCTGGCCTTGTCTCGAGCGGTCGATTCGGATTTCCCCAGTGGTCACACTTCACTTGCATTCGACGCCCGTCCTTCTGCAAGCAGCTGACGACAGTGACTCCCTCGGGGTATATGTGGACATATCTCACCCCATTATTCTCACTGAATACGGGTTTGCCCCTGCAGAACAGGACGCCTCTTGTGGTACATTCGTCCTCCTGTGGCATAGGGCACAAGGTACACGGGATGTTGATGAAGTTCCTTACATCCTGGATCGTCATTGGGCTCTTAGTCTCGAAGTAGCCGCGGAGTGTAGTGTACGGAGAGGTGCATTTCTCTACAGTCACACTATGACATTGACATAAAAGGCTCTGGTAAGAACCCTTGGCCGGCGGGCACATCCAGACATGTACGTAATTACAGGTGAGGTTATTCAGCCTCGTGGCCAACGTCTCCACGTCAGACCGGCTGTACGACTGTACCAGCAGAAGCCACTTGGTGGAGTGAGACTGTTCGGTCCTTCCCATGTACAGCCTCGGCGATGTAGATAGACCCGGAGACTTTTCCGTCTTCAATCTCCTATAAGACATACTTGGTCTCAGTGCTCAATTGTCAGCTTTCCGTAGATCGTATATAGACAGAGCCCGATCGCCTTGTTCTTGGTATAGGAGGTAGAAAGTGAATGTGAATATACACCCAGAATCAGCTACTTTTATACCCTAGCCCTGAACCATTGTCCAATGAGGTTACAGCCCCAGCCCATGGTTGGATAAATTTACAAGACCATACGACATTGTTGTTTGAAAGACTTTATTTTGTTTGTTAAGAAAATAATAACTTGGAATGCATACACTGTGTATCAAATCAGGCTTGTTCTCCTCTTATAGGCACATCATGTCCAACTGGGCACATACTGCAAGGGGTCCAAAATAGTCCAGTGTGGCCATTCCCAACTCATACAAAGCCTTATTCGCTTCGCCTCCGAGACGTAGTTCATCTTCGGTTCTAATTACCAGCCCCGGACAAGCTATGCTCCCGAACCGGGACTCGGTTAGATCTCTTAGTTCGATACACCCGCTCACGCTGAATGCACGTGAAGGTCCTTGATTCTGCGGTATCTGAAATGTGGAAAATTAACAATCGTAAGTCAATGTGATACAGACGCTCACTGCATTGCCCTTGTGTATATGTATGGCAATCAGACTATCATTCATTGTATGTCTTACAGCGCAAACCAGGTATCTGTTAACGCTCTTCGTAAGGTCTATCAGACCCTTGGCGTCTTGTTCAGTGGCGAAAGGCGAATGTAGTAACAGAGGCTTTATGGATTGAACACCATGCTGTGTAGAGAAGGTCCCATCGATCTGGAAGTATAGGCTCGTCAGGGGTGAGCGCTGTGCCATCTGTACAAGTGATGATAATATCGCCCTTTGGGTTCGAGGAGAGATAGAACTGGTTACAGTAACTACAAGCCCTCAACATCCGTTGGACCAGGTTGGCTGTCGTAGGGTTTATACACCCTTTTTCATGAGCCATGGTTGGATGATGTAGCCCAGAAAGGGAAGCTCAGCCTGGAGCTGAACCAACATCATGGTCGGATGGGTTTGCCTTGTTGGGAAGAAATAGCCGTGGTTGGACAGGCCTCTTCCATAGGGACACCTAACCTTCCACATATTCAGCAGCTTGACCACAACTACAACTGAATTTTATACCAACCCTCACAACCCTCCACATATTCAGCAGCTTGCCATCAACCACACCTGAAACGTTATACCTAGCAGAATGGAGAACTACCTGAAAGAATACGTTATTGGCAGAGGAGCCTATGGAACCGTGTACAAAGTAAAGTGTCAGAGAACTGGAAAAGAGTTTGCATTGAAATATCACAATCGAGGCGTCGAGGATTCAACCGTGAGAGAACTCTCCTGTCTCGCCGCACTAAGGGGTCACCCATATGTGATCCATATGCACGATTGCTTCTTAGTCGATGGGAAGATAGCCATGCTCATGTCCTACGCGCCCTACACGTTGAGTGACGTGATTCACAACGGACAAGGTTGGAAAGTTTACAAGCAAGGCCTGTCTATACAGTTGATCCCATTGAGTTTCGTCGCTCACTTTTCGGTCCAGGTGGCTAATGCTTTGTCTTACATGCACAGACTGAATATAGTGCACAGGGACTTGACTCCTTCCAACGTGCTGCTGACAGAAGAGCTCACCGTCAAAGTGGCTGACATGGGCCTCTCTAGACAATCCTCTAAATGGATGAGCCCAACTGTAGTCACGGAGCCATACAGGGCCCCGGAATTGTTTGCTAAAGGTGACTGTACGGAGTACACCTGTGCCATAGACATGTGGAGCCTTGGGGTGATGATTGCAGAAGCTATGGAAGGGAGGGTGGTTTTCTCAGAGGTTAAAAGTCTCAGAGAGAAGGTGTCCACGTACCAGATCATTGTAAGGACTCTATGTCCCAAAGACCACCCCTGTGCATCAATCACACCCTGGGACCCTGCCACTTTATTGCCCAAACTGATGGAGTGTGAACTAGTGAAAAGGATCGTCTTCAGATTGCTGGCTTTCCGTGACACCGAGAGACTTCTGGCTCACGAGCTGCTGCAGGACACAGAATGGATGCAGGTTGCACATATGACAGAGGAAGACAGAGTTGTGGTCAGAGACCAGATTGAGCAGCGAAAGGACACCGAGAGACTTCTGGCTCACGAGCTGCTGCAGGACACAGAATGGATGCAGGTTGCACATATGACAGAGGAAGACAGAGTTGTGGTCAGAGACCAGATTGAGCAGCGAAAGGACATGATAGACTGAGTCTGGAAACAAAGACAAAAGACCAACAACAGGACTGCTTGCTCTGTGTACATTTTATTGAGTACATTTCATGATTCGTGATATATGTATATATATATATATGATTCGTGATATATGTATATATAATAGTGACATATAATTGTTTAAAACCCACTGTACTACTATGTATGTAGACTGTCAATAAAAAAGTGTACTATACCCTAACACCCTGGTACGTTCACAATAAAAACTTGTAATAGGAAAGGATCGGGAAGGCAATGTTATGTGGCAATGTTATACACATGAGTAGAGTGTTGCTTGCAGGACAGGCTACAGCCTCACATGTACTTGGTTCATGACTATATTGCGACCATCAACATTGCCATTGTAATGTAAAGGGGTGTCAGGATACTGCTGCGTGTTTGTAGAGTAGACCCCTCAGATGTCCCTGCAGACTTCCAAGATCTTTCAAAGTCGTCTATCATCCTCTTCACGTCCCGTATAGCTGCAGGGATACACACATAGGTAGCTGAATGCAAAAGACTATTACAGTACTGTCATTATACACAAACCAACCAAAATAAAAAGAAAAGCACAACGCACCTTCGCTCACATCGAGCAGTTTCACGGATGTCTTCATGTCCTCGAACTCCTTGAGAGCTGGCATCTCCATCATTGGGGTTCCGGGGGTTGTTGTCACTGTGGTGGCACGAGGTGAGGCAGCAAGCTGCTGGACATTTGCACAAGAGCTGTCAGCTTGCCCAAGTCGCTGATACATGAAGTAACGGTATTCCCTATCGCCGTATCCACCAAACGTGTTGTTGACCATGAAACAGCATGGCGCTGGGCTTATCTTTCTGCTCATAGTGTCATTCCACACTTGGAGTAGACTCCACATGTGGCTATCTTCAGGTTCTATGTACAGCATAGCGATTGTAATGACACCATCGAGTGGCCCAACGAACGCAGCCTTCTTACCCTTGTCCACTTTGGCAGTATAGTAGAACATACCGCATGTGGCGGCCTTTGCGCTCAGATAGAAAGTCTCGCTACCTATCCTGTAGTTGCCTTCGTCGGTACACGTGAGGAAGCGAATGTTAACTTGGTATCCTACTGGGGTATTCGTCAGCTCGTATATGTGTTCACTACCGAGGACATCTTTATTGTCTTTATAGAAAGGCTGATTGGGACTCTCCAAGTACCCTGGCAACTTGACAGTATTTCCCATTGTACCTACGATGGTGACGGGCTTACGGCTCTCATCCGTAAGACCTTTAGCCCTTTTCAACACACAACACTCTACTACGGTCATCGCTGCCATGCACAGCAGACTCATTGTGATAGGAACGTACATTTTCACAGCGGTTGGTTCTAGACAAGTCTGAAACAGCTTGGAGCTGTTAATGCTTTCACAGAGATCACAGTGTCAGAATGCTGCCTGTAGGAGCAGTTGAGGCCTTTTATACCCGATGAAACCTGACACGGTCCCACCACTAACCCGTTTGTCCACCCATTACTGTGACATCCTACCCCATGGTAAGTCTATGGGGTATGATGTAGCTAAATAAAACAATAAACTCACAAGGCCCTGGGTATGACTTGTCCAACCCTTACGGTTGGGTAAGCGCCTACCGTTGGGTAAAGGACCACCGTTGGGTAAAGGGCCACCGTTGGATAAACGGCTACCGTTGGGTAAAGGACCACCGTTGGGTAAAGGACCACCGTTGGGTAAAGGACCACCGTTGGGTAAAGGACCACCGTTGGGTAAAGGACCACCGTTGGATAAACGGCTACCGTTGGGTAAAGGGCCACCGTTGGGTAAAGGACCACCGTTGGGTAAAGGACCACCGTTGGGTAAAGGGCCACCGTTGGGTAAAGGACCACCGTTGGGTAAAGGGCCACCGTTGGATAAACGGCTACCGTTGGGTAAAGGACCACCGTTGGGTAAAGGACCACCGTTGGGTAAAGGACCACCGTTGGGTAAAGGACCACCGTTGGATAAACGGCTACCGTTGGGTAAAGGGCCACCGTTGGGTAAAGGACCACCGTTGGGTAAAGGGCCACCGTTGGGTAAAGGACCACCGTTGGATAAACGGCTACCGTTGGGTAAAGGGCCACCGTTGGGTAAAGGACCACCGTTGGGTAAAGGACCACCGTTGGGTAAAGGACCACCGTTGGGTAAAGGGCCACCGTTGGATAAACGGCTACCGTTGGGTAAAGGGCCACCGTTGGGTAAAGGACCACCGTTGGGTAAAGGACCACCGTTGGGTAAAGGACCACCGTTGGATAAACGGCTACCGTTGGGTAAAGGACCACCGTTGGGTAAAGGACCACCGTTGGGTAAAGGACCACCGTTGGATAAACGGCTACCGTTGGGTAAAGGGCCACCGTTGGGTAAAGGACCACCGTTGGGTAAAGGGCCACCGTTGGGTAAAGGACCACCGTTGGATAAACGGCTACCGTTGGGTAAAGGGCCACCGTTGGGTAAAGGACCACCGTTGGGTAAAGGACCACCGTTGGGTAAAGGGCCACCGTTGGGTAAAGGACCACCGTTGGGTAAAGGGCCACCGTTGGATAAACGGCTACCGTTGGGTAAAGGGCCACCGTTGGGTAAAGGACCACCGTTGGGTAAAGGACCACCGTTGGATAAACGGCTACCGTTGGGTAAAGGGCCACCGTTGGGTAAAGGACCACCGTTGGGTAAAGGGCCACCATTGGGTAAAGGACCACCGTTGGGTAAAGGACCACCGTTGGGTAAAGGGCCACCGTTGGGTAAAGGACCACCGTTGGGTAAAGGACCACCGTTGGATAAACCTGAACACATATGTGAACACAGGCCCTGGGTATGGTTTCAAGAGAGATCCTCACCCTAGCTCGGTCAACGACTGAATGATACGATTTCGGGTCTGGGGGTCTAGGGTGGGCGGGGCTGACCCATTATATCCAACCGTGCCTGGATTGTCCAACCAGGGCGGACTTATCCATGAAGGGCTGATTCGGCCCTTCAACCTGAACACATATGTGAACACAGGCCCTGGGTATGGTTTCAAGAGAGATCCTCACCCTAGCTCGGTCAACGACTGAATGATACGATTTCGGGTCTGGGGGTCTAGGGTGGGCGGGGCTGACCCATTATATCCAACCGTGCCTGGATTGTCCAACCAGGGCGGACTTATCCATGAAGGGCTGATTCGGCCCTTCAACCTGAACACATATGTGAACACAGGCCCTGGGTATGGTTTCAAGAGAGATCCTCACCCTAGCTCGGTCAACGACTGAATGATACGATTTCGGGTCTGGGGGTCTAGGGTGGGCGGGGCTGACCCATTATATCCAACCGTGCCTGGATTGTCCAACCAGGGCGGACTTATCCATGAAGGGCTGATTCGGCCCTTCAACCTGAACACATATGTGAACACAGGCCCTGGGTATGGTTTCAAGAGAGATCCTCACCCTAGCTCGGTCAACGACTGAATGATACGATTTCGGGTCTGGGGGTCTAGGGTGGGCGGGGCTGACCCATTATATCCAACCGTGCCTGGATTGTCCAACCAGGGCGGACTTATCCATGAAGGGCTGATTCGGCCCTTCAACCTGAACACATATGTGAACACAGGCCCTGGGTATGGTTTCAAGCCAGGGCGGACTTATCCATGAAGGGCTGATTCGGCCCTTCAACCTGAACACATATGTGAACAAAGGCCCTGGGTATGGTTTCAAGAGAGATCCTCACCCTAGCTAGGTCAACGACTGAATGATACGATTTCGGGTCTGGGGGTCTAGAGTGGGCGGGGCTGACCCATTATATCCAACCGTGCCTGGATTGTCCAACCAGGGCGGACTTATCCACGAAGGGCTGATTCGGCCCTTCAACCTGAACACATATGTGAACAAAGGCCCTGGGTATGGTTTCAAGAGAGATCCTCACCCTAGCTAGGTCAACGACTGAATGATACGATTTCGGGTCTGGGGGTCTAGAGTGGGCGGGGCTGACCCATTATATCCAACCGTGCCTGGATTGTCCAACCAGGGCGGACTTATCCATGAAGGGCTGATTCGGCCCTTCAACCTGAACACATATGTGAACAAAGGCCCTGGGTATGGTTTCAAGAGAGATCCTCACCCTAGCTCGGTCAACGACTGAATGATACGATTTCGGGTCTGGGGGTCTAGGGTGGGCGGGGCTGACCCATTATATCCAACCGTGCCTGGATTGTCCAACCAGGGCGGACTTATCCACGAAGGGCTGATTCGGCCCTTCAACCTGAACACATATGTGAACACAGGCCCTGGGTATGGTTTCAAGAGAGATCCTCACCCTAGCTCGGTCAACGGCTGAATGATACGATTTCGGGTCTGGGGGTCTAGGGTGGGCGGGGCTGACCCATTATATCCAACCGTGCCTGGATTGTCCAACCAGGGCGGACTTATCCACGAAGGGCTGATTCGGCCCTTCAACGTGAACACAGGATCTTGGCAGGTTCCAAGGTCTGGAAATAATGTTGAACCGGCCCTTCAACCTGAACACATATGTGAACACAGGCCCTGGGTATGGTTTCAAGAGAGATCCTCACCCTAGCTCGGTCAACGACTGAATGATACGATTTCGGGTCTGGGGGTCTAGGGTGGGCGGGGCTGACCCATTATATCCAACCGTGCCTGGATTGTCCAACCAGGGCGGACTTATCCACGAAGGGCTGATTCGGCCCTTCAACCTGAACACATATGTGAACACAGGCCCTGGGTATGGTTTCAAGAGAGATCCTCACCCTAGCTCGGTCAACGGCTGAATGATACGATTTCGGGTCTGGGGGTCTAGGGTGGGCGGGGCTGACCCATTATATCCAACCGTGCCTGGATTGTCCAACCAGGGCGGACTTATCCACGAAGGGCTGATTCGGCCCTTCAACGTGAACACAGGATCTTGGCAGGTTCCAAGGTCTGGAAATAATGTTGAACCGGCCCTTCAACCTGAACACATATGTGAACACAGGCCCTGGGTATGGTTTCAAGAGAGATCCTCACCCTAGCTCGGTCAACGACTGAATGATACGATTTCGGGTCTGGGGGTCTAGGGTGGGCGGGGCTGACCCATTATATCCAACCGTGCCTGAATTGTCCAACCAGGGCGGAATTATCCACGAAGGGCTGATTCGGCCCTTCAACGTGAACACAGGATCTTGGCAGGTTCCAAGGTCTGGAAATAATGTGGAACCTTAGCAAATTGTTGAGTGACACACAGAATAGGAAACACTCGCGCAGGTGACAAAGGTTTATTGAACAACTTTTACAGATTTTAACATAGCGCATAAAGAAAATACATACACCATCTTACACAACAGGATCAGAATATATCGGCTAACAAGGCAATTAGTTTGTTCAACATAAACCCGCTCTTCAGCGAGTGGTATTCACGGACAAATGCAATGCCTCCGCATGGCTGTATCTCGTACTCGCAGTTAGGTTTTCTATCAAACGTCTTTACTTGAGATATCCACTTTAAACTGAGACGCATCACAAAATGAGACATCTTGATGTACGTGATATGATCCTCTGTGTACACGTCATACCAATCCAATTGAATATCATCCTTCTGGTCGCCTGACCACACAGCCAAAGCCTTTGCTTCGCTCAACTTCACCGGTATGTAACTGTCCAGAGCGTCGTGAGCGACCTGCAGATGGCTAGGGAGAGACTTGTCCACACTCCACTTGTCCACATACTCCGGGTAGCACATTACTTCCCCGTTCACCACGTACACCTTGCAGAAACAGTTGAAAAAGCAGGATATCATCTCCGTCCTGGCCCCAGTTATACCGATCAACGGTCTGGGTATGTAACTGGAAGAGACGAACAGTGTGCGCGTGCGGCGTTGCTCGAACGGGAACGTAGTTCGAAGGTGCTCCAGTCTATCGGTTATGAACTGGGTGTACACATTGACAAGTCTCTCTTGGTCCAGAGGAGTTGCGTACTCTCCTCCAGACGATGAGTCCAGGTCTAATACTACGTCGTAGTTAAAGTCTTTATCCATCACTTTCCCATTCCTTAACAGACTGTCAGCGTCGAGCTCCTGTTTACCCCCTCTAATGACTACATAATCAACAGAGAAGTTGTGGTACACACCTCTCGAGGAAGCCATAGTATAACGTGTACTGATCGAGATGAGTCGAGTTTGGGAGTTAACAGAGTTGCATCCCATCCACTTTAACATTAGGTAATCTCAGGAAAGATGTATTAAGGTTGGACATGTGCTCCACTCCTTGGCAAGGACGATTCTATTACTGAAATGGCACACAGGTCCAAAGCGTAGCCTTCAAGATAAACATTTATTTCTATCTGTGCACCCTTTTCACAGGCTTCGTCCTTTCATTACCGCATTGAAGGTGTTGAAAAGCACATAATACACAACGCTCTTCATAGGCTTCCACACTGAATAGATGTCCTGGTGACTCCCCTCTGTCAAGACCTTCTTGAGAGCCTCGGAGCACTTGTTGTTGACCTCGATGTTGGTGCTATGTGTTAGTTCTTCATCCACTGTGAAGGACATAGATAAATCGAAGTCTCCGTTGGCCATGTGTCTCGGGTCAATGAACTCCGAGCTAAACGGGCTCTGAGGCTCTTTCACGGCAGATCTCCCAAGCTCCAGATAATAAACAGCTGGCGAGTGTACCTCGTGCATAAGGCCGTGGTAGGTGCGATGATCAGAGTGCTGTGCGCGTATCTCATTCAAGGTTTCATTCAATTCCGGATAACCTAGGCAGGCCATGGTGGTCTTGTATCTGCGTAAGCCTGAAAGCCTTACTGTGAACTGTATTTTGAACCTGGGAGGGTTCACACCCAGTGCGTTCATGTTGTCTAGAAGATCTCGCGTGTCCCTTTCCAGGTTCGACTGAGCTGAGCATAGGGCTTGCTCCACTTCATCTCGCATTTTATTCACGAGGACTTTGGCCATGGTAGACAATCCGGACGACCTAATGATCTGTGAGACGTGTGCTATCTGGAGAGTGTAAGCGTTAATACGTAGCAAGAGTTTGGAGAGAAGCAGGTTACCATAATGCAGTGTTATACGGGACGGATCGAGCTGTGGCTTGGGACTCCACAGATTCACATCCACTAGGCCTCATAATGGTTTCGTTAGCTGCTTCACTCCTTTGGTAAATTAGTTTATTACAGACATATCTCACACAGTAACAACCCAAAGTGTTCATTCAAGGGCAATGATAACAATGGTTGGATACTTGCTCAAAGGTTGACTAGATAACACCATGGTCCACAAACCACATGCAACAGCCTTGGCTGGGTAAAAGGCCGTGGCTGGGTAAACGGCCGTGGCTGGGTAAACGGCCTCGGCTGGGTAAACAACCCAGGTTGGATGTTTGAAAAACTCCATAGACCATTGGGTAGACAAATATTGGGTGGGCGGATGAGCTTTGCTGGACGGTTCCAATACCATGAGCTTAACCTAAAAAGGCTGGCGCATTGCTACCAGGGTTGCCAGTGGCTTGTTCAACTAGTTAGCTACAATGGAATCAGTTTTTAATACCACGGTCGATAATGTTACAATCTTCAATGGACCTTCAAACTACCCGGAGTCAAAGGTCCATTGTTATCATCTCTATGAATACAGCCGCCTCTTTTACATCCCTGTCTGTCACGCGCTCGTTATGATCACGGGCCTGGTTGCCAACCTGTATATGCTCATCACGCTCCACTGTGCCTGTTCAAAGGACTCTGGTAGGCGAAGGAAGGGCCTCAGTGATGTCGACGTTTTCTTTTCACATCTGGGAGTCTGTGACATAGCCACGTTGCTGACTATCCCGGTGTGGGTTACTCAGACGATTCTCGTGAATGGCTGGGTGTTTGGCTACGTGGTTTGCAAACTGGTGAAGGGAGTGATTACGGTACGTAGCACCACTCTGGCTCCTTGAGAAAGTGTATAAACACAAGCATGTCCCACCAGCTCAGCTAATTACATCTTGTTTGTTCCCTCTATTTCTACAGTTCAGTTTCCAGTACGGAATACTTATTATGGTCTATATCAACATCGAGAGATACATGATGGTGGTACACAACAGGACAACCCTCAAGTGCCTGGTGTCAAGACGTAGGTCGAGTAGAAGGAGAACCGTGGCTCGATTGTGCGCCTGTGTGCCAGTAGTCTCAGCCCTCGTGGACATATGCTATTACACCGTGCACCCCATATCTGGGAATATCATGATGTGTTTCAACGGTATGCATCCTCATTCCCAGATTGTCACGTTCTGGGTCAGGATGGCACTTTGTTTCATGTTACCTATTGTCGTTCTCGTTTACTGCAACGGCATGATAGTGTACAGTGTCAGAAAGCACGTGAACCGGAATTCGTTTGGGGGTAAGATGGCAAGGGCTCAAATTCTGCCCTTCCTCACGGCTGCGTTATTCGTGTGCTGCTGGATACCCTGGATCACCAGCACCATATATTACCGCTGGCATATGGACTGTGAGGAGGTAAAGTACGTGGTCCTAAATGTCTGCATAGCTATAGGGAACATGCACTGTATCACAAGTCCCACTTTGTATATCATTATGAAGTTCCGCAGGGACACCAGGACCTCATTTAGTCTCCGAAGCTTACATACTCCTCCATCTCACCAAAGGCGCACAAAGGCGGTGTTACCAGCGCTGTTACCTGGAAACGTTCAGTCTCTAATGAATGAATAGGGGTGTAGAGTTTAGACTGGAGTACTGAAGTCTCAGGGCTACCGGTGTGCCTATCTCAAGAGATACTGGATGAATCCACAGAGTTTACATTGTTACCACTGATAAACGAAAGATGAATTAAAATCTCACTGTTATGATGTTTGGTGATTCGTTGTCTACCTACCATGTATGTGAAATAAACTATGTGTCAAACCTACATGTGTATTGGGTATCATTCTGAGTAACAATAAACACAAAAACTATATCAGGGTGCACAGAGTCACTTGACTTTATTGTACAAAGCTGCAGGGTATCAAAACGGGATACAGTATAGAGTGACTGAAACACACCACGGTTTGGTTGACACACAATGGAAAGCAAGGGTTTGAAGTGAAATCAAAGAAATTGAAGCAAAACTTGTGTTGTATTCATATAATATATATATATATATATATATATATATATATATATATATATATTATATCCTAATTCCGTGGAGCTTTCCCAACTCAACCCCAGTAGTTTTTGTCATACACATAAAGTATATTTCTCATAGCAGGTCCCACTAGGTTGATAGGTGCCCCAGAGTTTACGTTGTTACCACTGATAACCGAAAGATGAATGGCAATCTCACTGTTATGATGTTTGGTGATTCGTTGTCTACCTACCATGTATGTGAAATAAACTATGTGTCAAACCTACATGTGTATTGGGTATCATTCTGAGTAACAATAAACACAAAACTATATCAGGGTGCACAGAGTCACTTGACTTTATTGTACAAAGCTGCAGGGTATCAAAACGGGATACAGTATAGAGTGACTGAAAACAACACGGTTTGGTTGACACACAATGGAAAGCAAGATATATATATATATATATATATATATATATTATATCCTAATTCCGTGGAGCTTTCCCAACTCAACCCCAGTAGTTTTGTCATACACATAAAGTATATTTCTCATAGCAGGTCCCACTAGGGTGATAGGTGCCCCAGTATCCACATAAGCCGTAGCAGCGTTATTACCAGAACACTACTCCCTGGGTTACTGAGGCCATGTGCAGCATGAGGGATACATCCAAGGGTGCTGAAGTTGGAACACAGAATCAGGGCATAGCAGGTCCCACTAAACAGCAGCTTAGTCACACACACATCAAAACACAATACGGTGTCTAATAATGTCTAACCTACTACATACACACACCACCCAAGCTCGCATTAGTTAGTGTCGTCGGGTTGCACATCCAACCTTGCTCGTTTTCTCTTTTTCACTCTCAGCACGTCAACCGAGGCTCTCGACGACTGCTGAGCATTGTTAGTCCTTTTACAGCCCTGGCCCTGGCCACTTGTCATGGTCATCATGGCTATCTCTCCCAAATGCTGACTTTGAGTCCTAGGCTCTTGTGTAGCCCGAACAGGTATCATACCCCTTCGCATGGCGAGCGCGGCAAGTCCGTTTGACTCACGCAGAGCCCCTAGCATGGCACTGAGTTTGGTCGACTTCCCAGCCCTCTCAGTTATCAACTCTCCCTTTACGGCCATCATGGTCGCAGCGTAGTCCAATTTCAACATCTCGACAGAGAACATGTCAGCGCCGTGAACGCTGTTAAACACCTCGGCTGCGTCCTTCCACTCCCAATCCTCCTCTAGCTCAACTAAGTGACTACGATTATCACGGTTGACTGTCAAAAACATCTTATCCTGGTGATACACGGTCCGCGTGGTACAAAACGAGCTGACGTTTTTCACGGGTACGCCTGAGTACTCGGTTGAGTATACGCTCAGTCTGGGCCCGTGGAAGGCTCCTCTAGGGCCTAGTCTAGATTCTCTCAGGTGCCGTTTGTCGTAAGCTTCCTTAGGTGCATTCCGAGACATAATCCTTTTGATAACCGCCCCGTAATAGAAGGGCGCGGAGCACTGGAACATCTCCCCTCCCAGCACGCACTTGTTGAACGTCAGTTCGTTCAGGGGTTCGATGGCAGCCGTCGCTTCCAGTATCACAGAGCGCACCGGGTCATTGTTGAAGTCCAAGGTGAATATCAATCTGGGCGTAGGAGGCTGCTCGCCGCCGCCGCCGCCGCCGCTATCATTCGCACACTGCCCGAAAGCATTGACGTCTTCAAAGTCTCCATTTTCGTAGGCCTCCAACATCGCTGCACCCACCTGATCCCAAAAGCCTGCGTGAGACCTCGGTGCGTATAGGGCTATCATATCGTACACCGCTTCGAGTGGCACAGTGACAGACCCTACTTTCTTGTAAGAATTCGACTGGCCTTTCCTGAGGTGCGGCGCGTTCTGGTTGGTGGCATATCTGTACGTGCACAGCTTGTAGTTCTTCACTGTAGAATTCTTACCCTTTCGAGCCGGGACCTTGCATGTCGAGCAGAGCATCAGCATGTTGTGAGCCAGGTCATTGCCGCCCTTGATCTCTTTCTCAGAGAAAAACATAACATCTATACCCGAAATGCACAAGTGTCCATTTTTCAAACTAGTCTTCAGGTGCTGCTCATGGATTTGGGTTAAGATGTACCCTAGCACCTTGCAAGCAAAGCGACCCTGTATGTCGACCGCACGGGGACATATGTCCGGAAGACAGGCTGCGGCGCACAGCTTGTAGACAGCGTTGGTCTCTAAGCAAATCTGTCCGAAGGATAGCTGGTTCAGAGCTTTCATTCTGTTCTTGTTCATCCGCTTCATGTAACCCCTCAAGTCGGGCCAACGCTTCTCATCCGGGATCTCGGTCCACGGAGGGATCCATATGTCAAAGACAAAGTGACACGCCAACTTCATGGCCTCGGCAAACACCAGCTGGTTGATGCAGAAAGAAACCCTCCGACTGGTGACTCCCGTGCACACAATGTGGCTAGCGTACAGGGCAGCCACGCAGGCGTCTCTGGCGGTGTCGAACCTCAACCCGAACTGCATAATATCAGACTCTGCAATCATTGTAGCAGACTGGATCAGGTTCTGCCTATACAGGCACACTGCAGCTATACGATCCATCTTGAGTTTCTCCACGGTGTCCTGTAGCTGCTTGGTGCTACGCGTGCGAGTCACATGCTCAGGGAACTCTGATTCCATGATCAGAGACCGATCGGCCCAAGCGTCGCTCACAAACCCCATCGTGTTGGTGTTCCACACGAAGCCGCAGTTGTGCACGGCGTGGTACTTGACGGTGTCCACCTTGCCGCTGCTCATGTCTCTGGTCACCACATCGCTCTCCAGTACGCTGGTGTCCAGGAGGTTCTTGAACGTATTGGGGATCACGTTGGACTCCTTGTCTACGGATTTCATGTTCTTCTCGTGGGTTATATGAGCGTCATCTATCATGACCACGCAGGAGTTCCGCTTCTGCTTGTACTTGAAAGCTTGCGGGGTGAAAGACGTCAGCGTCTCTATGCACCCTCTTACCCTCCTGAACTGGTAGTTGAGCACGTTGTTGGCGTAACTCTTGCCTTCTCCGGGTCCAGTGACGTTGAAGAGCATAACTCGTTCGATCGTGTACCTGGGAGCGGTGTTGGCGATAATGTAGTTGAACGTCGTAGACGCCTGAAACAACCTGCCCACTTGCAAGCTGTCACAAAACAGGTAGCGCACCAATGTGTGGTCGTACACTTTCACAGGATCCAAAGTGGTGGCCTCTGCCGAGTAGTCATCGTGGTCGCCCGGCGGCGAGAGGTACAACGACTCGTGTATCTCGGCTAGGCCGTGACCGAGAGACAAGCTAGAGTTGCTCATTCTGTCGTCTATCACGTCGCTCAAACCTTTGTACAGCGAGTCGGTCTCGTTGAACTGTTGCCTGACAAGGATATTGAAGACCGTATCAGCTATGCTCTCGAACTGCCTGCGTCCTCTGTACTTGACTTTCATTTCTTTGCTCAGGCGCTCCAGTTTACCCAGATGCGGGTACAGGTGAGCAAAGTAGTAGCTGTGGTCGTCTTTGCTCGGATGAGTTGTAAAAACACGAGTACGCTGTCTGGCACTCTCCTCTGCACGCTCCGAAGCGGTCCTCGGGGCACCTTCGCTTGCAGTAACACTGTCCGTTGTTCAGCAAAGACACGAGAGCTTGCGTCCTGCGTCTGCTCTTGATGTCACATAACACCCTGTCAATCCGGGTCTTCGTGATGGGCATGTGCTTGTGGAGCAGCGATTTGACAAACAGGTCTGGGTTCTCCCTGTCGATGAGTTTCTCCAGAGAGTACCTGAACACCAACAGTCCTCTGATGTTCACCTCGCCGCTTCCCGAGGAACCGTTGAGGTCACTCGTGAACGCTTTCACTCTTTCCACAAATCTCATGTCCTCTGCTATGTTCGCGTTATACCCAGTCTGCATAACCTTCTGGTTCAGCCATTGAGCAATCGTGAGGTTAGACACAAGCGATAGGAACAACTCCTTTCCTTCTCCTTCGCTGGCGCTGTCGGTAATCCTGCCTATAGAGTTCTCCAGAGCCTTCAGAGTTAGGTCCACAATAGGCTCTGGTAAGACGACCACCTGTCTCCCTGAGTGACAGGATGGTGTGTACATGGAACCCTGTAGCTCCTTGACTTTCTTCCTGTCCACCATGTTACAATTCAGTGTGTCGCTGCTGATATCCACCCAGTCGAACATTGAGCCAAGCTCTCCCTTGCTGTCTCTCATGGCTATCATAGCGTTGTTCAGGGACGATGCCTTTTTCCTAACCAGTTGCAGTCTCATGAAGGCGTTGAACGCCTCCTTCAGCGTTTCCGTCACATCAGCCGAGGTTGCTGGCATGGAGGACGTATTGTCGTTGTTGTCATCCTCCGCGTCATCTCGTCTGAACACATCCATGTTGACACTCATGTTCATGAGACTCAGTAGCTGGGTACCGGACATGTACTCGTCCGTATCATCGGAGGCGGGCTGTGTGCCCAACCGGGATTGCCCACCGAGGCTAGACGATTGAGCGTTTGTTTCGCACGAGTCCCCGGTGCTCATGTCTAGAACGAAACAGAATAGGCGCCCTTGAGCGAAGTCCTCTCTGATAGGAGGTGACATGCTGCAGAAATCTGTGTTCTCAAGAGTCACTTGGAGAACCTCCCCTTTGAAGCAATATGTCAGGTATAGGAGGAATTGAAAAGTCGCTCTCTCGTTTGGTGGCAACGCACAGAAGGCCAACTCGTCAGACAGCCGGTCGTGCAATATGTCCGTTTCAACCGCCAAGAACAATGCTCTCCTACTGGAAGGCACCTTAACCCTTTCTACCACAGCTGTGTTTGCCTCTCTGTGAGGCACTATATTACACTCTGTGGCCATGGTCTTAACTTTCCTAGTTGCCATGCCTAGCTAGTCTTTGCTTCTCTTGTCTAACATTTATTGAGCCCTGTGTGCTTCTCTCCTAACCCTACCCCTAGCCTTGTTTGGATAGTTCAGCTGAGGTCGGATGAGTCAGCCCTGTGTGGCTCGGTCAGCTATGGCCGGATAATTCAGTCATGTGTGGATCATTCAGCTGTGGTCGGATGAGTCAGGGCTCTTTGGGTACTTCAGCTGTGGTCGGATGGTTCAGCCCTGTGTGGCTCATTCAGCTGCGGCCGGATAATTCAGCTGTAGTCGGATGAGTCAGGGCTGTTTGGGTACTTCAGCTGTGGTCGGATGATTCAGTCATGGATCGGCTCCTTGGTTGGGTATGCTGATTTCTTACCCCAGGTTGGATGCTTGATACCCATACATTGGCTATGTGAAACAAATGTCACTGAACTTTGTACACCCGTAGATCCCTGGATTGTGAATCATGAACAAAGCTTTGCCTTTCGTGGACCTTTTCCCTGACATCTACCCTGAGCGCAGAGCTGTCAACCCTGAGCTGGAACCTAATCTGGTCGGGGTGATGATCAAATCTGTCTTCTTTCACAAGCAGGAAGAGGTGCTCTTGTGCAGAGGGTTGGTGGTTCAGGCTCGAGATGTCATCATCTACACAACGGTGCACTTCAAGGTTACTGGTATAGCGCCTGTTGTGGCCTATGACCTAGACTTGATTTGCGATCAGGATGGTGAGGAAGAGACCTGGGAGCTGGTACGGGACACTTGGTCTAAACACTTTGCTGCGGAGCCAGTGGCCGTCCACGCTCTCCACGATGACATTAAGCGAAAAGTAAATGCTCAGGTTTTCCCGCTCAAATCTATATCACTGGCCACAAAGTTCTTAGAAACCGTAAGGGGATCGCTGACTTTCGGAGACTTCTGCCCGGACAAGGGCTACTACATTGCTCGAGACGGTAACACGCCTGCCCTATGCTCCGATGTCATGTTTGGCAGGGTGTATTTCATACCCGCAGACAAGCTGAACGATGTCCTCTCGGCCTCAGAACTCATCTATGATCACGACAGGTCGGAGGCTGAGGCTGAGCTCTTTGACAGTAAACACGTGCCCTATTTCTACAAGGCAGCGTGTCTGGACATCGAGACGGTGTTTGACAAGTCATACCGGGATATGGCCCTAAGATGTGCGTCTTTCGCCTACAAGTTCCCCTACTGCACCGAGCGCATGGTCGAGGACATGACAGAGTACAGGAATAAGCTGGTCCAAACGCTAAACACTGCCAGGAGACAACTGCCCCAACAGAGTAAACACGTCTACATCCCTGCTCTGTCGCCAGACATGCCAGGTCAGCAGCATGAGATAACTTGCGTCTCTCTAGTGATCCTCAACTCCCATATACCCAAGACCTCACCCGAGCACCACAGGAAGCTGCTGATAGTTGTCTATAACAAATGTAAGGTAACAACACACAACAGTCACCCAGAGGCCAACCATGAACTGGCAAGGGGCGCCGGTGTAGACGATGTCACGAGGATTTCGATATACCCGCGGTCCGGAGAACTCGCAGTCCTGGAGACAATGATCCAAGTGCTCTACCACCAGGGCATAGAACTCCTGTACGTGTACAACGCCGAATTCGACGTGAGGGTGATCGAGCAGCGTGTGCATTTCTACACTGACTCAAACTACGCCAAGTGCCGCGACAGCGCTACCCAGAAACGATGTTCCTCTCTATTGCGAGCCTGGAACGGGCTCTTTATGACCAGGGCCCTGGCCAAGGACATGGTGCCTTTCTTCCAGTTTGAAAACGTACGTTACCTGGACATGTACAAGGACATGCTGAAGAACTTACACTCTGTGTTGATGCACGGGACCTTGACTGAGCACAAGCTCCAACTGATATCTGTGCACATCGAAAAGTTCAACAAAGGCAAGGCCAAGCTGGGCCACTTCAAAATGAACAGCTGCGGTATGAACATCATAGATCTGTACAGGATGGCGGGGACCAGAGAGATCAAGTTTGCGTGCACCAGCATGAAGTTGAACGACGTGGCGCCCTTTGTCGTCGCCAAGGACAGGGCTCTGCACAGAAAGCCTCCGAAGGACACCAGAAAGCTTTGCAAGGTGGCAGACGTCGGCTACTCTCAAATGGACGAGATGATCAGTGTGGGGGGAAAGAGTCTCTTTGCCGTGCTCGTCTACAACTTGGTCGACTCGCAGTTGTGCGCCAGGCTGGCTAAAGTCCTCAGCCCTGTATCACATCTGTTCCATCGGTGTAGGACCACTCTCAATATAGACGTCGTGGTGCACGGACGAGGGGATACGTTTGGAGGATTCGTGCAGAGCATTCACTCGGTTCAGATCCCTCAGCTCAAGTTTACACTCGATACTCTCAGAGTCAAAGCGGGACCCTTGGGTATGGAATTAAACAGCCGCCTGAGATGGGACCCTAAGCGTCACTCTGACAACGGTGACAGTGAGAATTGGAAGGGGGGAGCGGTGTGCGATCCTCTCACGGGCCTACACTACTCGGGCCCCGGCATGGGACTGGAGCTTTCGTTTGACTTCTCAAGTATGTACCCGTCCATCATGTGTGCTCTCAACATCTCGCCTGAGACCACAATCCCTTGGCCTCCTGTGAACTTCCCCCACGATCTATCAGGTTGGGTGTGTTACAACTGGGAAGCTGAGGGGTTCGAGTACGCGTCGCTCATTCTCAAGTACGACCAGACCCAAGGAGGCTTTGTACGTGCTCCGGCCGTATTCGCTTCCTCGGTCGAGTACTACCTCAACCAGCGAGCCGAGTTCAAGAGGAAACTCAAGAACCCTGACATCAGCGAAGCCGAGCGGGTCTACTACAAGATGCAGGAGGGAGAGTGTAAAGTCCTGGCCAACTCCTTCTACGGAACGGCTCCTCACCCCTGCGGGCCTCTCATATCTGGCCACGGCAGGCAACAGATTTCCGTGGTAAACAGATGCGTGTCTACCTTTTACGAGCACCGCTGCCCTGTTGTCTACGGAGACACCGACAGCGTCATGGTCTCAGTTGGATACGGACCCGGGGACCTTGCTGAGAGCGACGTGCCCGACGTAGACGTGTGCAGAGACAAGGCGCCCGGGCGGGATACTGAAAACAAACTCCTCGAGAGCTTCGCGTGTAAGGCCCGGACGGCTTTGGGTGACAAGTTTAAACGGGCTGGCGCCCAGGTGCCTGCCTTTCTGGACTACGTGCACACGGCCTTGGTGGAGGACACTCTCGAGAGGATGTACGTGATCGGCAGAGGTAACACGCACCAAAATGTGGTCAGAGACCCGAGAGGAGCATTCAACGAGGAAGGCTATCCCGTCTACATGGCCAGAGTCCCTGGGTCTAAAGAATACGCGGACGTCACGGGACCCTTTGTCAAAGACAGGAGAATCAAGCTGGAATATGAAAACAGTTGCTCCGTCTACTGCCACGTAGCTAAGAAGACCTACGTGGCTCTCACTCACAGCCTAGACGACAAGGGGGATCTCTCGTCGGTCTCCGTGAAGGTCAGGGGACTGTCGGCCTTCAAAAGCATGCGTTCCCCTTGCGATTCTGCAGTGACGGACACCTTCATAGCGTGCGTCATGAGGGGAGACTGCATCAAACTGGAGACTGACAATGTCTCGTGCTTCTCCACCTCTCCCTGGCACCAGCTCAAGCCCGGAGATGTAATCTTGTACCTGGAGCGGGAACCCATCGTGGACGATCTCGGCCGGTGGTTAGAGCTGCATCGAGCTAGCTCCTTTCTCATCTCCTACAGAGTGGAAGACGTTATAACGTTGCAGCTGGACTCTGGGTTCTCTGGGGTCTCTGCGACACTAGTTCCCGCTCGGGGCTCCGGGTCTAGCTCGGTCGATACCCTGACAGTGAGAACGCTGTACAAGGACTGGAAATACTGCATGAACCACATGTTCTCGCGCAAGCAAGCCATACTCAGAGACCTGCTCACGTGCAAAGCGTCTGAGCTCATCGCGTCCAAGATGGGAGCGGGGTTCTTTCCTTGGAGCAGTCTCATCAAATCCTCAAAGAACAAGCACTTTAGTCAGCAAACGCTGGATCGCTTGAAAGTGGCCAACTCCAGCGTCAAAACCACCTACGTAGAAACTGTAAAGACGTGGCTACAGCAGATCACGGGACTCTCCGTCAAGCCCGTCGAGTGCAACGAGTATCACAAGTGCAACCCTTGCGAAGCCGCTTTCTACAGATACCCGTTGAACCTCCAGGCTAACACAGGGTGTATCACGGCCATGTTCGGAGGCTCACTCATGTGCGAGGCCAAGAAGCTCTCCGAATCCGGCAAAGTCACTGAGAGTGATATGGAGTACGGACGCGACCTAGGATCAGACCACGGCGGCGATGGCAACTCTGACGACTGTCGCCGAGAGCACCAGGACACCTCATCCTCCTCTCACACGGAGCTCATATCTCACCCCTACCAGCCTTTCAACAAATGTTTTGCCAACTCTAGGGTGTTGGTAGCTCACTACGCAGACTGTACCTTGGTGAACCGCTCCGGGAAGCTTGTGGCTCACTGCATTATAGACTACTGCTTGCCTCGCTACATGTACAGCTCTGTTCTTGGCCCCCACAGCCTGGACTGTTGCAAAGAACATCTGCTCACCTCAGTGGTCTCTATCAGAGAGAGGTTGAAGAGGGGAACCGTGACTTTCAACACCGTAATGAACAACTGCCCCGAACACATGATACCGGCCTGCGGGGCTCGGGAGTTGGAACACCTAAGGATAAACAGGGAGACTGTGACTCGTCTGCCGGGTGAGAAACTCGAGGCCTGCATCAAGGTGATCACCGAGGACATGTCCCTGCAGCCCCGTGCCGTCTACATGAACCTAAGCGCTTTGCTCGGGAAAAGGCTCACAGAAGCCATATCTGAAGGCATAGTGTGCCTCACAAACGACGACTCTTTGCCTCGTCCCTGCTCGGCCGCCTTCGTCTCACTTTCCGTGCCGACTGTCATGCTGACAGACGCTGGGATCGCCTCCTCTACCGGTAGGCTGTCCATAGCGAGAAGCGAGCTGTGCGAGAGGACTCTAGTTGACCTTGCCGGTCTTCTGTATCAGACCGTACTCGTGTTGCAGACGCTCACTCCCGAAGCGTTCAGCTCAGCGGCCGCTATGTACCCCGAGTCGGTTCTTTGTATCATGCCCTACTCTTGTGCCGACGCCACACTCATGAGCACTTGGATCGCGACCTTCAGGGAGAAGAAGTGGCTCAAACCCATCCGAGCCAAGCTCGGCAAGAGGACGCGTCTTCCCGCCGACTGCAGAGAGGTTACGTATCATTGCGCAGGCTGCAAAAACTTCTACAGGGACCTGTTCGCCAACAACGTCCCGGCCCACAGGCTTGTCCAGCGCGTCTACGGCCAAGACAAGATAAGAAAGATAGGACAGTGTGTCAACGAAAAACGGTGGCTCTCTTGATCATAGCTTGGCCTCGTTCTCCTGCACCCACATTGCCCTAAGCCACCCTCTGCTGAACGTAGACTGAGACGAAAAAACGCTGTATATATGATTCAGTAGATATGCATCTATCAAACCCCTTGCCATGGTGTATTCATCCTCCACATCCCACTTACAACACCCGGTTAAAGATGTCTTTCAGTCAGAAGCAGTACGTTTTCTCCCACACCATGACCAGGATCAGTCAGGCACATCAGCCTGCGATGTTCAAAATCGACTTGAATGACCTCATACCCTTCGGAGACTGCAGCCCTCTGTTCGGCATTGACAGCATGAGCGTTACGGCGTACAAGCAAGGCACCTTGGAAAAAATACCAGTCAAGTTCACCGTACTCAACGATAACAAGAAAAGGGTCCTGACGAACGATCCGTCTAAGCTTTCCTCCAAGTGGCAGGTAGACATTAACTGTGGATCCTGTATGAAGATAGCTGGCACCGACGCAGTACCTTTTACTCGCACACCATCTATGTACGATGAAGAAAACAGGCGGGCTCTCCTCAATGTCTTGGCTTTCATGATGTCAAACAGCCTCTGGACCTCGGACAGAGCGAGAGGGGCTCTCGACGTCCTGGTCGACTCTACCCGAGGGCAGTTTGAATTCACCTGCGACCTGTGTTCGGAGATAGGCGTAGCCTGCGTCATGAAAGGCCCGTGCGGGCTTCCGTCGTTCTCTTTCCCCGAGTGTGCAGACAGTTACGTGTGCATACCCTCCCAACAACCCAGTGCTGACAAGGACTACGTTGCTCTCAGGAATGTCCTTGCTCTTTTGCGATCCGCTTACCTTGACAATCTTGACATTGTAACACGAGTCACTCAGGAGATCGCAAGGGACCGATCATTCAGAGAGAGAGACCGTACAGATTTCCCTCCTAGAAGCATGTACAGGGGGGGTATTGCCATCTCATACGAGTCGATGAAATACATCACCTCCCTCTACCAGACCATGAGCGAGTACGCCGATAACATGGCAATCGTAGACAGATTTAGGCCTCACATCAGAGTGTTGGTCGAGAGCCCCTGTGAGAACATAGGTGAAATAACTGGGTGTATGTCCCTGACCATAATCTATGGGTCAACTCTCTCTGACATCTACGGAACACTCATCCATGGCTTGCGGCCTGTGGAGGAAGACCAGCTAGAGGGTCTTGCCAACATCCCACAGTTGAGCACAGACGTGGTGATCAGGAGAACTAAGTTGGATTTTATGTTCAATAATCATATGTTGTTAAAGGATTGGTATAACTTCTACTATGGGTAAACTGAATGATATTTCTAATGTGTGTGTGAATAAAGACAATATCTCATGAAACCGATGGTCATACACTGTTTTATTGATGGCAAGTTATAGACATGAGATATGGAAATGATTGTACATACACTTCAATTACAGTTCTATTACACTTTTACGGGCTGCATTTCATAGTCATTGAGATTCGCTGGTGATGTCCTTCTACATGTCCGCGATCTCTGTTCACTTGAATAGGTGCTGGTCTTTATGATGACCTGGCATGTCCGAGTTGATGAAAACCACCTTCTCCATCCTCTCGATGTAGCGCTCTTGCATGTTAGGACTGGGACACGAAGTTCAGCTGATGAGCCGTTGTCATGTAGTCCAGCAAATCTCTCATAGCGGAGAACTGTCTATTGGGCCCAAGTGTAAACCCAGACTTGTCAAAGGTAACCTTGTATATCTTTCCTTTCGCGGTTACAATTTCGAAGAGGTATCCAGCACGGTCTTCATTCATATGACAGATTGCTGCAGCCGGATTGCTGTATTCATTCTCCATCGTTTTTAGACGATCTACCACTTCAGTGTGCTCGCATGATTTTGGGGAACTGCCAGTTGAAAGTCCCCACCATGCGCCCTTCAGTGCCTGTATCATGCCACGCATCTCTTCCACTACACGTGTGCAAGAAAACATGGTTGGGTCATCGGGTAGGTCTCTCGGTCTAGCCATCAGGTACCCATTGGGAACTTCTGCAATCAGCTCTTCTATGATTCTAACAGGGTCTATACGTTCCCACACTACGAACTTGCTGCATCTGTAATGTCCTCGCGAAAGGTATATAGAAAAGTCGGTGATGGTATTGTCGTTGTTCTTCACCATACCAGAACACACTCCTCCTCGCATGCCACCTAAATATTCAGCAATGACAATAGCTCCAGGGTTAACCTCGGGTCTCTTCAGGAAAGAGGCAATCCACTCTTCCGGAACGGAGCCCCACCAACATCGAGCACTCATCCTATTTACAAATGAAGTCCATGTTCGGTCCAATGTATACCAGTTGCCATACTTCTCCTGACCCGATTCGGTTAGGTGACGGGAAAGGAATGAGTCGAACATGCTTGAGTTCACATACGCCATCGTCATATACCCCTATTTCGCTATATATGTCTAATGTGTACCGAACGTCGTTTAATACTCACACTGTAAGTACCTATAAAGTGTATGGACGTAGAACTGGTGTCATTTAGATGGGCTGGAAATGTCCTTCTGGGGTTTCATCCATCTCTGTTCACGTGCATACGGGCTGGCCTTTATGAATCGCTTTAGCTGAGGTGGCATGTCAACCTCGATATAATCAGCCTTTTCCATCATGCTCCTGCATAGCTCTTGCATGGTAGGAAAGGGTCTGGTCACGAATGTCACCCTTTCCACCGTGGTCATGTAGTGCATCAAACCTCTCATGGTGGAGAAGGGTTCACCCGTCCCAAGAGTAAACCCTGACTTATCAAAGGTTACCTTGTATATTTTTTCGTCTGCAGTTACAATTTCGAACAGGTAGCCAGGAAGCTCCTCATCCATATGACAGATTGCTGCAGCTGGAGTTTGGTATTCGTCTTCCATCTTTTCTAGATCCTTTACCACTTCAATGTGCTCGCATGACCATGGGGAACTGCCAGATGAAAGTCCCCACCATGCACCTTTCAGGGACTGTATCATGTCATGCATCTCTTCCACTACACTTTTGCATGGAACCCCTTTCTCAGTTTCAGGCATGTCTTCCGGTCTAGCCATCAAGTACCCATTTGGGACTTCTTCAGTCAGATCTTGTAACATCCTAACAGGGTTTCTATATTGAGATTGTACAAAGTCGGTGCATCTGTAATGTCCTCGTGTGAGGTATACACCAAATACGATGACGGTATTGTCATGGTTCTTCACCATACCTGACCAAACTCCTCCAGGCATTTCACCAAAGTATTCTGCCATTACAATGGCTCCAACATTAACCTCAGGTCTGTTGAGGAAGGCCATAATATGTTCTTGAGATACCGATCCCCACCAACATCGGTCTTGCATCCAGTCTACAAATGACGCCCATGTTTTGTTCAATAGAGACCAGTTGCCGTACTTGGTTTCCTTTCTGACTCTTGGCCGAGAGAAACGGAGCGAATCGAAATTGCTTGACTTCACATACGCCATAATCTCACACCCTACTATTTCTCTATATGTTAAAGGTGCATCGGAGTTCGTTTGCTACAGGTATCGTGTAAGTACTACCTAGTGGTAAACGGATTGTGCTTCATGAACCTGTTGGTCATTACATCTTGGGTTGTTATGTCCGATGAGTCTACGCCTCTATATCTTTCACTCAACCCAGTGTTAATTTCACAGTCACCATAATGTCAGAGGAGAGTGGTATAGACACCGCCGACAACGAGCTCAGCCCGGTAGGATAAAGTCATTACATCCTAAGTTATGCACTCTGAGTGTATACTAAATGATAATCCTAATACATTATACGCCTGCTGACAATATTTTCCGTTCCACAGGCGTCTACCGTAATACTGAACCGTTCCGTAGGTACTCCGATGTATTGTGGATGACTATTTTGTTTACCTTGCATGCACTGTTGTACAGTATACCGTGTTCATTTGCTATTTCTATCCCATATAATACATATTTCAGGAGAGCGATTACATACTAACCTCTGACGGAGAGGAGCCTCAACGTCCTGTCGTACACCAACAGAATCCGCTGTTTCACCCTGAGGTCCTCAACCGTTCACAACGTCAACCTCAACCTCAACCAACATTGCCTCGTCTTCCCCAGCTGAACAATGCAGAAGATGACATGGTAGATGTTGTAATGTATAACGAAATGGCACATTGTACTGTGTGTTAGGACTATCGGTAATGTGATTACTGTTCTTTCTCTCAAGTACATGGCCGATGACGAGGAGGAGCAGGAGGATGACTAGGTGCCAATTGAAGAAGCTGACTAAGGAGAAGCCAAGTTTATTCCTTTGCTGACCCATATTAAGATTATGTTTCTGGAACTGAATTAGACCCCTGCTTCCCTGGTTGTGCACAGTGACTGTATGTGTATGGATATAATATTGTCAGACTGAAGGTTTTTAATGCACTCTTTCAAATAAACGAGAATGGTCATTCTTGGTTTCAGAACTATTTTGTTGTATTTATTCACATATAGATATGGACATTGATGACTACAACACAAGGACATTTTAACATTACATAGTGAAACAGGGGTACACCACTCATCACAAATGCTAAGCACTTATAGAGCTAATAAATTACAGCTTTATTGTTGATTGTCTGAAACGCTGTGGAGCTCCATGTCTTCATCATCACCTAAACTCTGGTTGGCTTGCATCAGGGAACAGGGCCGAGATACAAAGGTGACTCTGTCAACCCTGCTGATGTATGACAGCAAACCTGTGATATCCGAGAAGCGTGCCCTTGTCCCAAGTGTAAACCCAAACGTATCAAACGTCACCTTGAATCTATTTCCAAATGCAGTTACAATCTCAAACAGGTATCCCAGGCTCTCGTCGTCCATATAATGCATTGCTGCAGCCGGGTTGTAGTACAGGGGTCCCTTGTTTTTTAGATGCTGTATCACTTCACGATGCTGGGGCGACCTTTCAGAATTGCCGTATGAAGCTCCCCACCATGAGTCTTTCAGCAACTTTATCATGTAACACATTTGTCGCACTATATGTGTCACGGAAAAGTAGTCGGGGGTGTGAGGTATCCTCCTTGGTCTTCTCAGTATGTGCCCAAAACCCAGTTTACGTACCAGCTCTCTTATAATGTCACTGGGAGTAGAGAATCCACGCGTTACCAAGTCGGTACATACGTAACTGCCTCCACATATGACCACATGAAATGTCAGGACGGCGATGCCAGTCTTCACCGTAACCGAACATACTCCTCCGGGCTTCTTACCGAAGTATGCTGCAATGACAATATCTCCAAAGCGAATCTTAGGCCCACCCATGAAGAAGCTAATCTGCTCTGCAGAGACTGAGCCCCACCATCGCTCACCTAGCCATTCCAGAAACGAGTGCCATGATCTGTTCAATATCGACCACTTAAGCTTGAGTTGCACCTGCTGTTGTTTTATCACATCCTCCTCGGCTCTAACCATATCTTCAACATCATCCTCGTCAATGTCGTAGTAGTCGTCGTAAACCTCGTCGCTGTCCACAGGGCTGTTGTTTGACTCGTACTGGTGAGGAGTTTCTGCTTTCGCAAGCCTTGTGTCCTCCAGGTTATCACCTAGGGTTTCCTGTTCAAGCTCACACGTCCAGTCATTGTGGTCACCTTTCATTGTCGCTTGCCAATCGGTCTCGGAATCTGACCGGTTTAATGTTTGTTGCGTGTCCACAGGGCTGTTGTTTGACTCGTACTGGTGAGGAGTTTCTGCTTTCGCAAGCCTTGTGTCCTCCAGGTTATCACCTAGTAGAGGTTCTTGTTCAAGCTCACACGTCCAGTCATTGTGGGCACCTTTCATTGTCGCTTGCCAATCGGTCTCGGAATCTGACCGGTTTAATGTTTGTTGGGTGTCCACAGGGCTGTTGTTTGACTCGTACTGGTGAGGAGTTTCTGCTTTCGCAAGCCTTGTGTCCTCCAGGTTATCACCTAGTAGAGGTTCTTGTTCATTCTCCCAAATCAAATCATTGTTGTCTCCGGTCGTTGTTGCTTGGCAATCGGTCTCGGAATCGGACCAGTCCGAATCTGAATGGTCGAATGTTTGCTGCGTAAAACTGTTCCTGCACGCATCCGCGTCGTAAAGGTCTTTGTCGTTCACTGGGCTGTTGTTTAAGGCGGACTGGTCTCGTGGTTCTGCTTTCTCAACCCTGGTGTCCTCCACTTTATCACCTACAGGTTCTTGTTCATGCTCACACGTCCAATCGAAGTCAATTGACATTGTTGCTAGCAAAGCCATCTCCGAATCGGACCAGTCGGAGGCTAAAAACTCGACTGTTCCTGGTGTAAGAATCGGCCCGCACGCATCCGCTTCGTAAAGGTCTTGGTCGTCCATGGGGCTGTTGTTTAACTCGTTCTGGTCAGGAGGTTCTGCTTTCCGACCCCTGGTGTCCTCCACGTTATCACCTTGAGGTTCCTGTTTATGCTCACACGTCCAATCATTGTAGTCACTGGACCTTGTTGGTAGTCGAGCGCTCTCAGAATCGGAGCAGTCGGAGCCAGAACACTCCACTGTTCGTGGTGTAACACTGGTCCCACTTCTATTGACTTTGCAGTAAGCATAACAAGACAGCATCTGAGGCGTCTGGACACAAACGACTGTCTCGTAATGGTTCCCAAGATTCTCCAAATAAATCCCCTGGTTAGACACATTTGAACCCCTACAACTGTATTTAAGCCACCTCTCGGTGTAGTATGTGTATATGCTTATTCCCAAACAATCTGCCGCTGCTTGAATCTCCACTTCGGTCGCCCAACTATCTAGAGAGCTCATCTGCGATTTGCTAATGTATTCTGATACTGAACGGTAGCCCCTTCTCAATATGCTCCTATATGTGGCCTCATTGCTTTCTAGCTGCTTCACAACAACATTTCGAATATTGCCATGAAACTCATCTGTACCACACAACGCAACACTGACCGCTCTGAAGAAACAGTTTCCGTCGCCTATTATTGCCAGGTTCTTACACGGGGGCCCTAACTCACCAGTGACTCTACAGGTTACAGACTGGTCCTTGAAGCATTTCACCTTCAGCCTGTTGCAAATAAACTTCGCAACTGCAGCCCCAACAGGGTTGAACTGCAGCTCTCTATATGTGCTCCCAGTAACAACCACAGTATCAGAAACATCGCTACTACCAGTCCCCATTCTCATATCATCGTCAGAACACTCCACTGTTTGTGGTGTAACACTGGTCCCACTTCTATTGACTTTGCAGTAAGCATAACAAGACAGCATCTGAGGCCTCTGGACGCAAACGACTGTCTCGTAATGGGTCCCAAGATTCTCCAAATAAATCCCCTGGTTAGACACATTTGAACCCCTACAACTGTATTTAAGCCACCTCTCGGTGTAGTATGTGTATATGCTTATTCCCAAACAATCTGCCGCTGCTTGAATCTCCACTTCGGTCGCCCAACTATCTAGAGAGCTCATCTGCGATTTGCTAATGTATTCTGATACTGAACGGTAGCCCCTTCTCAATATGCTCCTATATGTGGCCTCATTGCTTTCTAGCTGCTTCACAACAACATTTCGAATATTGCCATGAAACTCATCTGTACCACACAACGCAACACTGACCGCTCTGAAGAAACAGTTTCCGTCGCCTATTATTGCCAGGTTCTTACACGGGGGCCCTAACTCACCAGTGACTCTACAGGTTACAGACTGGTCCTTGAAACATTTCACCTTCAGCCTGTTGCAAATAAACTTCGCAACTGCAGCCCCAACAGGGTTGAACTGCAGCTCTCTATATGTGCTCCCAGTAACAACCACAGTATCAGAAACATGGCTACTACCAGTCCCCTTTCTCATATCATCATACAGGACTTTATCTAGACAGCCTCCTTTAACATGTGCCATTATTCACTCTATTCTGCATTAGATGTCATTTGCTACTGTCATTAGTACAGTCGTTAATATATCATGCTTCCCCTGCTTCCCCGGCCGGTGTCCTGTGTGATTTTGGGTATGCGTTTTAAAAACACCCCCCTTTCAGATTATGATCCCCTGGTTGTGACCTGTGGGCGTTTGGGTATGGACGATAACCCTCCCGTTGTCCTGGTATTCTGTGCACACGCCGTGGCCTCCGGGTCGAAGTGTCCCGCTAGTCTGGCTCTGGCTGTGGCTGTGGCTGTCAGCGTACACGCCGTGGCCTCCGGGTCGAAGTGTCCCGCTAGTCTGGCTCTGGCTGTGGCTGTCAGCGTACACGCCGTGGCCTCCGGGTCGAAGTGTCCCGCTAGTCTGGCTCTGGCTGTGGCTGTCAGCGTACACGCCGTGGCCTCCGGGTCGAAGTGTCCCGCTAGTCTGGCTCTGGCTGTGGCTGTCAGCGTACACGCCGTGGCCTCCGGGTCGAAGTGTCCCGCTATTCTGACTAAAGGCCGAATTGGAACAGGAGGGACAGTAGGCGTGTGAACAGCCTTTGCAGATGTATTTGTTACACCTGGAGCACGTAGTGTGTGTTTTACAGTCCTTCTTCGTCGGGCAGACCTGACACCTCTTCCTCTTACTTGCTTGCAGATGAGCGGTGGCTGTGGCTGGGGCTGGGGCTGCTGCTGGGGCGGACGGCTCCTGAGGGGGTGGACGAAGTGACGTGCTTTGTTGAAGGGCTTTGACGAGTGCCGCGGAGGCTTCGGTGCGAGGGAGTCGGGCCCTTCTTTGGATGAAGGGAGTGACGAGCGCCTTCCCCAGCTGCTCGAGGAACACCCTCCTCTTGTTGCGCTTACCGGGCATCCAAGTGGGGTTGATTTCTCTCCATATGACAAAGGCGTTGTAGGAGGAAACGTCGAGGATGTTGTGGAAGACGACCAGGGGCCATCGGGCGGTCATCCTCCTGCAGCTGTAGGTTCCAATGACCTTATCTAGGTTGTCGACCCCTCCTTTGTTGCTGTTGTAGTCTAGGATGATGGCGGGCTTCTTGTCGTGGCGCCGGCTAACGTGAGCCCGGGCGGCGTGCAGAGTGCTGAGGAGTAACACGTTCTTGTTCTTCTTTGGGACGTACGACACTAGAGCTGTGGTGGGCGTGAAGGCGAACTTGGAGGAGAAGAGGCTCCTCTTCTCGCTGTCCTTGGAGGCGACGAGCAGCGCGGGCGGTAGCTCGGGCTTGTTCTTTCTGACGGTGCCGACCAGGGTGACGTCCCTCCTCAGCAGGAGCTGGCGCGCGAGTTCGTAGGAGGTGAAGAAATTGTCGCAGGTGACGGTGTGACCCCTGCCGAGTCCCTGCGTCAACTCGAGCACGACTCGCATCCCCTGGTTCTTCTCGG